>JAZKJV010000093.1:771727-1023820 GCA_037367405.1 Ottelia alismoides | reverse complement strand
CAAGCCGATGAAAACCGCACCTAAGCAGAAAGTTCTATTAGCGGGGAAGAATTGAGTTAAATTTGGTTAAGTTGCACGATCTAATGTGCGTCTCAATTAAAGTGCAGTGTGGGTTAAGATCCTACGAGCACAATCAAAAAATAAAAATGCTCTGAGAGCCGTATGTGCAGGTCTATCCTAATCGCCACTCAAGTCGGGCCCCACCCTCACCGGAGAGTGAAACAGGCCACGACACACCACAAATAGAGTTCAAAGTCTTTATACACACGCGAGAGTCCAAACGAACACCGCTATAAATGAGCAGAAATTAAAATTTGCAGAAATTAAAAACCTAGACTCTACGCTCTCTCACGACTCGACTCAATCTTAAATTAATTGCGGTTTCTTCGGATGTCGGTGAAGATGCGTCGGTTTCTTGAAAAACCACTCCACGTACGCCGGGTACCTCGTAAGAAAAATAAGAGAAAGAATGTCAGAGAGTGACTCAAAAAATGATAAAATAAGAAAATAAATGCAGAGAAAAAAATTATGGGATTTACAATGAAAAATTCGGGGGTCAGACTACCCGAATGCGGGAAACCGAACAAAATTTTCAAAACAAAAATCTAAGCCGTTTGCCTCCCGGCAACGGCGCCATCTGACGGGTCCAGAAAAGCCGCGTTAATAGGTTGGACTGTGTCGGATCTCGTAGGAATAAACCCCGCTCTCTGCTCGCACCAAATTTATGTTGAGGATAATGCAAGGCCTTCCCGTGAATTTCAGAGAAGATTAAACCCCAATCTTCGGGAAGTGGTGAAGAAAGAAATAGAGAAATGGTGCAAAGCAGGATTTATTTACCTCATTTCTGACTCCAAGTGGGTAGCCCCCTGCATGTCGTCCCGAAGAAGTCGGGAATCCAGATGGTCACCAACGAGGAGGGGGTAGAGATCGCGACCCGAGTACCCACGTCATGGCGCGCCTGTGTTGATTACCGGCGCCTGAATGCTGCGACCAAGAAAGACTACTTTCCACTGCCATTCATTGATCAAATATTGGAGAGACTTGCAGGGAAAGCATTCTTCTGTTTTCTTGATGGGTACTCTGGCTACAATCAAGTAGCTATCGCTCCCGAGGACCAGGAAAAAACCACATTCACAAGTCCCTTCGGTACTTACGCATTCAAGCGCATGCCATTCGGGCTTTGCAATGCCCCAGGCACATTTCAACGGTGCATGATTGCTGCATTTGCCAAAATGGTTGGTGATTTCCTGGAAGTCTTCATGGACGACTTCTCGGTTCATGGTGATTCATTTGATACATGTTAGCACACTTGGACCGAGTCCTTCAGAGATGCAGGGAGGTTAATTTGGTACTCTCGTGGGAGAAGAGTCACTTTATGGTAACTGAGGGTATCGTGTTGGGGCACGTCATCTCCAAAAAGGGAATGGAGGTAGACCCTACCAAGGTGGATGTGATTAAGAAACTTGAGCCACCAACCAACGTCAAGTCAGTGAGGTCGTTCTTAGGGCATGTTGGATTTTATCGAAGGTTTATCCCAGATTTTTCAAAGATCGCCCGCGCACTGACTGAGCTCTTAGGAAAATACAGTGAGTTTATTGTGAATCACAGATGTCTAGAGGTCTTTGAGCTCTTGAAAAAGAAAATATGTGAATCGCCGATATTACAAGCTCCCGACTGGTCTCTTCCCTTCGAGATCATGACTGATGCATCGAATTTTGCTGTCGGAGCGGTACTCGGACAAAGAAGAGATGGAATCCCTTATGTGATTCACTACGCGAGCAAAGTGTTGGATCCTGCACAAAGAAACTATACATTGACTGAAAAGGAAATGCTCACGGTTGTTTGGGCCCTGTAAAAATTCAGATCATACATGTTGGGCTCCAAGGTGACAATTTTCACAGATCACACAGCAATCAGATATCTCATGGATAAGAAAGATGCCAAAGCACGACTTTTGAGATGGATCTTGTTAATCCAGGAGTTTAATTTGGAGATCAAGGATAAACCTGGAATAAAGAATGTTGTTGCTGATCACCTTTCCCGAATCGAGCAAAACAATCATCCTGATATCGGACCAATCAAGGAGACTTTTCCAGACGAATCGGTTTGCGTCATTGATTCAACCCCATGGTATTCCGACATAGTGAACTATCTTGTCTCCAAGAAGGTTCCCTATGGTTGGACCAAAAAAATGATTGATCGATTAAAGTCAGATTCGAGAAAATACCATTGGGACGATCCTTTCCTTTTCTATGAAGGACCGGATTGTGTCTGGAGAAGATGTATTCCTCAGGAGGAGTACCAGAGTGTCCTCACACACTGTCATTCTCTCGAGGCAGGAGGACACCATTCGGGAAAGAGAACCGCGCACAAGGTACTCCAATGTGGATTTTACCGGCGGACCTTATTGTAGGATGCTAATGAATTTGTACGGTCATGCCCGATTTGTCAAAGAATGGGAGGGACTATGGGATATAGAGATGAAATGCCCATGCAACCAATGATTTTCTGTGATGTTTTCGACGCATGTGGGATTGATTTTATGGGTCCTTTTCCTAACAGAAATGGATTTGAGTACATCTTGTTAGCGGTTGACTATTTATCAAGATGGGTAGAGGCTATTCCAACCCGAACCGCAGATAGCAAAGTCATCTGTAAGTTTATCAAAGATAACATCATTGCGAGGTTCGGGATACCAAAAGTTTTGATTTCTGATGGAGGTAGCCACTTTGTGAACAGAGAAATGAGATCTTTGGCTAAGGAGAACAAATTTGAGCATAGAATAGCCAACCCATACCATCCACAATCTAATGGCATGGCAGAGGTTTCTAATAGAGAGGTGAAGGGTATTCTTCAGAAATTGGTTCGTCCAGATAGGAAGAATTGGTCAAAACTGTTGGACCAAGTTCTATGGGCCTATAGGACAACCTATAAGACTCCACTCGGTACTTCACCTTTTAGGATGATCTATGGCAAGCCATGTCATCTTCCTGCAGAATTGACTCACAAATCTGAATGGGCGATCAAAAAGTTGAATTGGAGTTGTCACCTTGGGAAACTATGTCGAGACTTAAATCTGAATGAGCTAATTGAAATCCAAAATCGGGCATATGACAACAGTGTGATTTATAAGGACAAGGTCAAGAGATGGCATGATAGACACATTTGAAATAAAACCTTTGTCCCTGGGCAGAAAGTATGGTTGTTTAATGCTCGGTTGAAGATTTTTCATGGGAAACTAAAATCAAAATGGACGGGTCCTTACATTGTCATCGATGTGCATACCAATGGAAGCGTAGATATTGCCGAACTCAAAGATAATGCACAACCTTTCTCAGTAAATGGACAAATGCTGAAGCCATATATTGAATCACCCAAAGAGAAGACAGTTCAAGTTGAGGTCATCTATTTCACGCAGAGCGAGGACATTGAAGATCTATCTGATCATTCCCACCCTCCCTCCCAACCACATCGGTCTCCTTGTACAGCTTCTTCCTCTACTTAGGCCAAGGCCTAAGTATAGGGGGGGACCGATGCCATCTGTATATATCATTTTCCCGGATCACACTCTTCCTCACGATCGCTCCATCTCCACCCTTCTTCCATACTTAGGTGGACCAAAGCCTAAGTACAGGGGGAATCGACATTCACCTGTTTATACTCTCCTCATTCACATATCCCGATCGCTTCATTTTTCTTTGTATTTTCACTCCCTTACGCTTAGCCCGAGCTATGTCTTCGTTCCGCTTCTTGTGCTCTGAGGACATAGCACTCGCTAAGTATAGGGGGGTCTGCATATATACTTTGTATATATTTTACTCATATCTCGTACTTTCGCGTAAGTCTATATGTATTTACAAGATGGGTACTAACTTAAAAAAAAGAAAAAAAAGAAGAAGAAAAAAGAGTTTTTCTACTAACACTAACAGTGCCCAAAATTTTTGAAAAAAAAGAGAGAGAAGGCTTCTTATTCCTGCATAAAAAAAACCCCTTGCATAAAATGTCTAAAAAACAACAAATTCACAAAAAAAGTGTCGGCATTTCACACACCTGCATTCCATCCAACATCACATGCATTTGCATCTGTGAAAAGTCATTGGGTTCTGGACCGAGTTTATGAGCCGAAACCGAGAGTGGTCTGGACTTGACCTTAATCCACCTAATTTTCAGAGGAACTTCACCGAGAAATAGGATTCTAAGAGCTTCAGGTCTTTTTGACTTAATTCCTTAAGTTCCACATGACAATGTACAACATTTGACTCTTAGTGTCTAACCTGGTCTCTTCATTCTGGGTACAACTCTGGAATATGGAATTAATTTGTACTCTCGCACTATGCACATAGCTTTCCCCAGACGGGATGTTGGAAGACTATGTGAGTCTCTTTTCTGATAGCGTGGAAATCTAAAGACCGGAGTACGGGTTGAAATAAAGCTTCGGAAAAGGGATGGACGGCTGGGCACAATTTTTTCTAAGACCCCAAAAAATGTACGGAATAAAAAGATTCTATATCCGTAGGGGCACAACAAGATCCAAGCAGAACCACCAAAAATTCCAAATACAAAGAAGCATTCTACCAAATAAAATCCGACCAAAAAGGTCCAAGCTTCAAGAAAACCTGCAGATCTTGGTGGAGACTCGGCTACACTGGCCATCTTCACAAGGAGAGGTGACTACACTGGCCACCCTCCAGTTCTTTTCTCTTTCTTCTATCTTCTCCCTCATTCGATTGTGAACACATCACGACAGACCTTAGAAGGAAATACCTGACTCTCCGAGGACGAGTTAATGGAGAGGAGAGGAGCATGGTAGTCTGGCATTCTGAATGGGAAGAGCTAAAAACCTTCACACACATGAGTCGGTTGTTCAATGTTCATAGGGTATACTTTGGGAAGAGGATTGATCTAAGATGACTTCTGAGCCAAAACTGTGACAATGATGTGTAGAACTTGAGGGCCGTTGATTTTAAAATTCTAAGTCTCATCGAAGTTCCGCCACACTATTAATCCAAAGGTCAAGTTTAGTTTCACTTTCATCTTTAGTTCATGGTCTTGGTATGGAACCCAATCTCATTTCACCTCATGGCATTTCTTTTTGATGTTCATGGACGAGCATGGTTTAAGTATAGGGGGATGATGAATCTCGGATTCATCACTCTAAGTCTCATTAATTAAGCTCAGGTCCCTAAAAATCAACAGCATTTTTGCATCTATTTTGCATAATTAGCATTAATGCATGATTTCATAAGAATTGCATTTTAGCATTAATTTGTGCATAAAATAAGAAGCCAAAAATCCAAGCCAAAAATGACCTGTAAATAGCCTAACTTTCCTTATTTTAACACCTTCATGCTAACTCTGAATGCCACAAACTCACCTCCACTGTGTACATATCACTAACAAGAATAAATAAAAAATACAAAAAAAAATCACTAACCCTGTTAAGTGGACCAAAAACCCAAACCCTATTTTGAGGATTTTCAGACTAAAAGCCCCATATCTTCCCCATCCAGTGTCCGATTTGATCCTACTCACTTTTGAACTAATGCACATTCAGTTACCTTCAAAACAAGACCAAGTTCAAGTGAATCGGAGCTCGTATGTGAAAGTTGGGTTTTGGGCCTCTTTTGTACATTGTATATTTTCGCGGCTTTTTGACCTTGTATTTCATGTATATTTTCTTAATTTATAAAAATCCAAAAAAAATAGATTAAGATGTTTTTTTATTTATCTTTGATTTTTCCATATTTTTCTATATTTTTTATCTTGTTTAAAAATGACAAAAAAATACAAAACCCAAAAATCAAGGTATTCTATGTAAATGGGATACCCCAAAAATTCACTTTTTACATTTGACCGAATTTGGCTTTGATGTCTTCATGAAAGTTGTAGATCTCGTCGAGACAAGCATTTTTTGTGAAGGAACTTTTTCGATCCAAGGTCATTTGCTATTTTTTATCGATTTTACAAAGGTTTTTATTCTCGAATTTTCTGGTGCTGACACGTGGCAGCCCCAGAGGCCACCACGTGTCAGTTGTTTTTGGGGTTTTTAGTATTCGGTTTTTCCTAAAAAAAATTAAATTAATAAAAACCACGTACGTGCGTGGCACGAGCCACCCAGGCACATGCTCTGCACGTGCGGTGCCCCAACTCCTCCCACGCCAACGCCACGTGGCCCATCCAACCGCATCCCCCGATTGAACGGCCGCTGGACATCGTCTCCAACCGCATCCCCCGATTTCTCCGCATGCACCCGCACCGGCCCTCCGTTATCCCTCCGCCGTAATCTCCGCGCCGCCGCCTCGAAACCACCACACATCTAACGCCCTTATCCCGTCAACCCCGCCAACAACCACCGGACCCCGCTATCTCCGCAACCACCGGCCGCCTGCCTCTCTCTATAAAAGAACCCCGACGACCCCCCCAGACCTTCATCCGTCGAACACCAGGATTGAGAAAGGGCGGTGACAGCGCCCCCTCACTCCCATCTCCGATGAGATCCAGGGACCCTCGGGTCCTCGTTGCAGCGCGCCTCCGCCGCGAGTCTGCCCCTGCTCCGGCCAGCCGTCGAGCCTACGACCAACGCCTTCTTCTCCACCTTCAACAATCGTCTTCTCCGACAACGACAGACCCCCTACGTCTTCGCTCCACAACGACTCCATCTTCGAGCTATTCCGCCGGAGCTCGGAGCGCCACCACGCTCTCGCCTCCACCGCAGGATCGGCATCTTCCTCGGCTGGCTCCTCCGCAGCACCAGCAGAAGGCAGGAGCCCCTCCAGCGCTCCACCATCTTCGACTCCACCTCGCCAGAAGCTTGGTGTTCGCCCCGACCTTCACTCGACGACCACCGGAGCTACGCAGCGGCTCCGCTACGCCGCTCCTCCGCCTCGGCCGTGTGTCGGCCCTTGACCGCCCCTCGCCGGCTTCTCCTCCGCTGCTACAACGCCGCCAGCAGCAGCCCACCGGTCGGCCATCGCACCACCGCCTCCAGCCGCAGGCCGGGCTCGAAGCCCGAGACCCCCCACGTATGAGGCGCGCGCGGGGGGACGTCAGCGTGACCTCATACCCCTGGTCACGTGCTCCGCACGTGACCGAGGGGGCAAATTGCACGCGCCCCCTGGAGGTTCTCCTTTTCACGTTCCAGCCCCCGCCCCCAAAGGGCACGTGCCACGCACGTGCCCCTCTGGGAATTTTGCAAGGGTACCCCTACCTGATTATCGGTAATTGCATTTAGGTTATTCTGCATTTTTATTTATTTATTTTTATTGCATAGATACCCCTGTCTTTCCCTTAAATTTTGATTTTATTTATTTAAAAATAGCACTGTGTTCCTCATGTAATTCTCTACATTTTGACATGTCATGGATATTTTTGTGACTAGTGGTTGATTAATAATTATTTATTCTGTGGAAATTTGCATATTTTACCCACTTTATGTTCTAAAATTCTCATTTAATTAACCGCTGCTCTAAAAATCCCCGAAAAATCATAGACTGTAGAGTTAATTTTGATTGACATTGTGCCCAAAAAATCTTTCCATGATGCTCAGAAAAATCATAGCCAGTCTCATTTCACTTCATGTCATTTCTTTTTGATGCTCAGGGACGAGCATGGTTTAAGTATAGGGGGATGATGAATCTCGGATTCACCACTCTAAGTCACATTAATTAAGCTTAAGTCCCTCAAAATCAACTGCATTTCTGCATTTATTTCACATAATTAGCATTCATGCATGATTTCATAAGAATTGCATTTTAGCATTAATTTCTGCATAAAATAAGAAGCCAAAAATCCAAGCCAAAAATGACCTATAAATAGCCTAACTTCTCTTATTTTTAACTCCTTCATGCTAACTCCGCATGACACAAAACCACATCCACTGTGTACATATCACTAACAAGAATAAATGAAAAATATAAAAAAATCACTAACCCTGTTAAGTGGACCAAAAACCCAAACCCTAGTTCCAGGATTTTCGGACTAAAAGACCCATATCTTCCCCATCCAGTGTCCGATCTGATCCTACCCACTTTTGAACTAATGTACATTCAATTACCTTCAAAACAAGACCAAGTTCAAGTGAATCGGAACTCGTATGTGAAAGTTGGGTTTTGGGCCTCTTTTGTACATTGTATTTTCGCGGTTTTTGTCCTTGTATTTTATGCATAGTTTTTCTTTATTAATAAAAATCCAAAAAATTTAGAATTAAGTGTCTTTTATTCATCTTTGATTTTTTCATATTTTTTCGGATTTTTATCTTGTTTAAAAATGACAAAAAAATTAGATTACCAAAAATCAAGGTATTTTATGTACATGGGATACCCAAAAAATTCACTTTTTACATTTGACCGATTTTAGTTTTGATGTCTTCATAAAAGTTGTAAATCTCGTCGAGACAAGCATTTTTTGTGAAGGAACTTTTTCGATCCGAGGTTGTTTACTATTTTTTTTGATTTTACAAATCTTTTTTTTTTCGTTTTTTCTAGTGTTGACACGTTGCCGCCCTAGAGGCCGCCACGTGTCAACGGTTTTTGGCCTTTTAAATTTCGCTTTTATAAAAAAATTTAAAAAAAATAAATAAAATAAAAGCACCGCACGTGCGTTGCACGTGCCTTCCAGGCATGTGCTCCGCGTGTGCAATGCCTGCCCCCTTTTGTCCTGCCACGTGGACCATCCATGGCCGTTCGATCGTCCGCTGATCGAACGGCCCACGCGCTTCATCGTCAACCTATCGCCCCCTTCGTTCTCGCCAACGGCCGACGCAACCCGTAACCTCCGCCCCTAATCTCGTAACCACAACCGCCGCCCCCTCCGTTATCCTTGCGCTGGCCTCGTCACCGTCTCTCCTATATATAGCACGTCGCCGCCCCCAGTCCAACCCATCCGCCGATTGACCGCAGATCTCCTCGAGGCGGTGACAACGCCGACGAGAAAGCTTCTGTGCGGCGAGATCCAAGGCGGCGACGCCTTGCCGTGCACCGCCCTTGCGCGAGCTGCCTCTGCTCCGGTCACCGTCGAGCCAACGTCTTCCGCTCAGCCTCGCTTCACCGCCCAAACCGCCGCAGGAGGCGGTGGTTCTCTAGCTGCTACGACACCAACGCCGTCTTCTCCGCCACCTGCTTCGACAACTACGTCCGCTTCATCGACCGACAACCTACGCACACTACGACACCAACGCCGCCATCTTCGCCACCCGATCATCGACAACAACATCGACTACCTCCTACGACTTCGCCATCGACCGCCAGGAAGCTCCAAGCTCCGATCGCCACCGTCTCCGACAAGGCAGCACCTTCCCCGACCATCTTCCACGCCTCCGCCTGGAGCTCCTTGAACCGGCCAACATCGACAACACCCGACTTCACGCCACCGACCAGCCACTACTTCGACCTCCGCCTCGACCAGAGGGCGGTCTGCCGCAGCTCCGCCAGGAGGGACTGGGCCTCCCCCAAGCCACGTCATCGACTCCGCCCCGACACCACCGCCGGGTCCGACCCGAGACTCCCCACGCACGTGCAGGGCACGTGTTTCGGGGGAGGACGTCATCAGACGCCATCCAGGGGTCACGTGCTACGCACGTGACCATCTGGGTCATTTGCATTGAGCCCCTGGATTCCTCCATATTTTTGCACGAGTCCCCGCCTCCAGAGGCACGTGCATTACACGTTCCCCTATGGAATATTTGCATAAATACCCCCACGGGTAGAGGTACATTGTTCATCGCTTAATTATCTACATTTTGAGATACTGTGGACATTTTTGTGATTTACTGTTAATTAATAAATAATTATTTTGTGGAAATTGGAATATTTTGCCCAATCTGTGCTCTGAAATCCATAATTAATAACCGTTGCTTTAGAAATCTCCGATAAATCACATATTGTAGAGATTGTTTTGATGACATTGTGCCCAAAAATCTTTGCATTTGCATGCATTATTTGCCCTGTAAAATCATTTTGCATATTTCAGTATCTAATTTTTAATAGGTATCAAACCCCATATTTTCAAAGTTTAGGATTTTTATGGGATCCATCACCTTGTGATAGATCTTAGATAATTTTATCTCATGAAAATAAGTAGGTTTAATATTTATTATAATTAAATATTTAAAATCATTCTGTTCGCATTTAAAAATTCATAAAAAAAATCATATTGCATCAAAAAATTCCAAAAAAATTACAGTGCACTAATTTTGTCATAATTATCATCTCGGCCAAGTTTCGTATTTTTCGGACATTGTTTGATCGAAGTTTACATTTTAGTCCCTGAAATAGGCCGAGATTGCATTTTGCATTAAAATTCCAAAAAAAAAGGCCGCCTTGAAAACCGAACACGAAATTGGATAAACATATCTCTAGGTTGTTCCTTTGCCTCCTTGTGATCGACCTTGGGACTTGCCCAAGTAAAATAAACAAAAAAAACCACTTGCTTGAAATTGATTAAAAATTTGTGGTTATTTCTTGACTGTTTCCGATCGCCGCCTACAACGAACGACACATATTTATTTTCCCACTCGAAGATAAAAACACCATCTTTTACATGCGCGACATCGGATCCGTCAGATGATTGTAGTATAGTGGTGAGTATTCATATTTTATGTACATGGGATACCCAAAAAATTCACTTTTTACATTTGACCGATTTTGGTTTTGATGTCTTCATAAAAGTTGTAGTATAGTGGTGAGTATACCCGCCTGTCACGCTGGTGACCCGGATTCGATCCCCGGCAACGGCGCCATCTGACGAGTCCGAAAACGCCGAGTTAAGGATGTGTTTTTGTTCTTCGAGTGTGAAAATAATTAAAGTCGTTCGTTGTAGGCGGCGATCGGAAACAGTCAAGAAATAACCACAAATTTTATTCAATTTAAATCAAGTGGTTTTTATGTTTATTTTACTTGGGAAAGTCCCAAGGTCGATCACAAGGAGGCAAAGGAACAACCTAGAATTATGTCTATCCAATTTCGTGTTCGGTGTTCGAGGCGATCTTTTTTTTGGAATTTTCAATGCAATAAAGGGATGCAAAATGCAAATTCGGTCTATTTTAAGGACTAAAATGTAAACTTCGATCAAACAATGTCTGAAAAATACGAAACTTGGCCGAGATGATAATTATAACAAAATTAGTGCATAATATTTTTTTTGGAATTTTCTGATGCAATATAATTTTTTTATGAATTTTTAAATGCAAACAGAATGATTTTCAATTTTTAATTATAATAAATATTAAACCCACTTATTTTTAAGAGATAAAATTATCTAAGATCTATCACTAGGTGACAGATCTCAGAAAAATCCTAAACCTCGAAAATCTAGGGTCTAATACCTCTTAAAAATTAAATACTGAAATATGTAAAATGATTTTTACAGAGCAAATTATGCATAAAATGGAAAGATTTTTTGGGCACAATGTCAATCAAAATTAACTCTACAGTATATGATTTTTCGGGAATTTTTAGAGCAACGGTTAATTAACTGAGAATTTTAGAACACAAACGAGGTAAAATATGCAAATTTCCACAGAATAATTAATTATTAATCAACCACTAGTCACAAAAATATCCACGACATGTCAAATGTAGAGAATTACATGAGGAACACAGTGCTATTTTTAAATAAATAAAATGATGTCATGTAAAGGTTCAAAATTTAAGGGAAAGACATGGGTATCTATGCAATAAAAATAAATAAATAAAAATGCAGAATAGCCTAAATGCAATTACCGATAACAGGTAGGGGTGCCATTGCAAAATTCCCAGAGGGGCACGTACGTGGCACGTGCCCTCTGGGGGCGGGGACTGGAACGTGAAAAGGAGAACCTCTAGGGGGCGCGTGCAATTTGCCCCCTCGGTCACGTGCGGAGGACATGACCAGGGGTATGAGGTCACGCTGACGTCCCCCTGCACGCGCCTCGCACGTGGGGGGTCTCGGGCCTCGAGCCCGGCCTGCGACTGGAGGCGGTGGTGCGATGGC
This sequence comes from Ottelia alismoides, assembly GCA_037367405.1. Classification (NCBI taxonomy): domain Eukaryota; kingdom Viridiplantae; phylum Streptophyta; class Magnoliopsida; order Alismatales; family Hydrocharitaceae; genus Ottelia; species Ottelia alismoides. The sequence goes on along the minus strand of JAZKJV010000093.1, from coordinate 1,011,853 downwards.
CGACCGGTGGGCTGCTGCCGGCGGCGTTGTAGCGGCGGAGGAGAAGCCGGCGAGGGGCGGTCAAAAGCTGACACACTGCCGAGGCGGAGGAGCGGCGTAGTGGAGCCGTTGCGTAGCTCCGGTGGTCGTCGAGTGAAGGTTGGGGCGAACACCAAGCTTCTGGCGAGGTGGAGTCGAAGATGGTGGAGCGCTGGAGGGGCTCCTGCCTTCTGCTGGTGCTGCGGAGGAGCCAGCCGAGGAAGATGTCGGTCCTGCGGTGGAGGCGAGAGCGTGGTGGCGCTCCGAGCTCCGGCGGAATAGCTCGAAGATGGCGTCGTCGTGGAGCGAAGACGTAGGGGGTCTGTCGTTGTCGGAGATGATTGTTGAAGGCGGAGAAGAAGACGTTGGTCGTAGGCTCGACGGCTAGCCGGAGCAGGGGCAGACTCGCGGCGGAGGCGCGCTGCAACGATGACCCAGGGGTCCCCGGATCTCACTGGAGATGGGAGTGAGGGGGCGCTGTCACCGCCCTTTCTCAATCCTGGTGTTCGGCGGATGGGTTGGACTGGGGGCGGCGACGTGCTATATATAGGAGAGACGGTGATGAGGTCGGCGCGAGGATAACGGAGGGGGCGGCGGTTGTGGTTATGAGATTAGGGGCAGAGGTTACGGGTTGCGTCGGCCGTTGGCGAGAACGGCGAGGGTGATAGGTTGATGATGAAGTGCGTGGGCCGTTCGATCAGCGGACGATCGAACGGCCACGGATGGTCCACGTGGCAGGACAAAAGGGGACAGGCGTTGCACGCGCGGAGCACGTGCCTGGAAGGCACGTGCAACGCACGTGCGGTGCTTTTATTTTATTTATTTTTTTAATTTTTTTATAAAAGCGAAATTTAAAAGTCCAAAAACCGATGACACGTGGCAGCCTCTGGGGCTGCCACGTGTCAACACCAGAAAAAACGAAAAATAAAATATTTGTAAAATCAAAAAGAAATAGTAAACGACCTCGATCGAAAAAGTTCCTTCACGAAAAATGCTCATCTCGACGAGATTTACAACTTTTATGAAGACACCAAAATCAAAATCGGTCAAATGTAAAGAGTGAATTTTTTGGGTATCCCATGTACATAAAATACCTCGATTTTTGGTTTTCTAATTTTTTTGTCATTTTTAAACAAGATAAAAATCCGAAAAAATATGGAAAATCAAAGATGACTTAAAGACACTTAATTCTAATTTTTTGGATTTTTATTAATAAAGAAAAACTGTGCATAAAATACAAGGTCAAAAACCGCGAAAATACAATGTACAAAAGATGCCCAAAACCCAACTTTCACATACGAGTTCCGATTCACTTGAACTTGGTCTTGTTTTGAAGGTAATTTAATGTACATTAGTTCAAAAGTGAGTAGGATCAGATCGGACACTGGATGGGGAAGATATGGGTCTTTTAGTCCGAAAATCCTGGAACTAGGGTTTGGATTTTTGGTCCACTTAACAGGGTTGGTGATTTTTTTGTATTTTTCATTTATTCTTGTTAGTGATATGTACACAGTGGATGTGGTTTTGTGTCATGCGGAGTTAGCATGAAGGAGTTAAAAATAAGAGAAGTTAGGCTATTTACAGGTCATTTTTGGCTTGGATTTTTGGCTTCTTATTTTATGCAGAAATTAATGCTAAAATGCAATTCTTATGAAATCATGCATGAATGCTAATTATGTGAAATAAATGCAGAAATGCAGTTGATTTTGAGGGGCTTGAGCTTAATTAATGAGACTTAGAGTGGTGAATCCGAGATTCATCATCCCCCTATACTTAAACCATGCTCGTCCCTGAGCATCAAAAAGAAATGACATGAAGTGAAATGAGACTGGGTTCCATACCAAGACCATGAGATGAAGGTGAAAGTGAAACTAAACTCGACCTTTGGATTAATAATGTGTCGGAACTTCTGTGAGACTTAGAATTTTAAAATCAACAGCCCTCAAGTTCTACACATCATTGACACAGTTTCGGCTCAGAAGTCATCTTAGATCAATCCTCTTCCCAAAGTATACCCTATGAATATTGAATAACCGACTCATGTGTGTGAAGGGTTTTAGCTCTTCCCATTAAGAATGCCAGACTACCATGCTCCTCTCCTTTCCAGTAACTCGTCCTCGGGGAGTCAGGTATTTCCTTCTAAGGTCTGTCGCGCTGTGTTCACAATTGAATGAGGGAGAAAAAGAGAAAAGAACTGGAGGGTGGCCAGTGTAGTCACCTCTCCTTGTGAAGATGACCAGTGTAGCCGAGTCTCCACCAAGATCTGCAGGTTTCTTGAAGCTTGGACCATTTTGGTCAGATTTTTATTTGGTAGAATGCTTCTTTGTATTTGGAATTTTTTGTGGTTCTGCTTGGATCTTGTTGTGCCCCTACGGATATAGAATCTTTTTGTTCCGTACATTTTTTGGGGTCTTAGAAAAAATTATGCCCAGCCGTCCATCCCTTTTCCGAAGCTTTATTTCAACCCGTACTCCAGTCTTTAGATTTCCACGCTACCAGAAAAGAGACTCACACAGTCTTCCAACATCCCATCTGGGTTGAGCTAAGTGCATAGTGCGAGAGTGCGAATTAATTCCCTATTCCAGAGTTGTACCCAGAATGAAGAGACTGATGAATCTCCCTTTCATCATCTTTATTCTATCATTTTGGCCTCAAAAACCCCAGCAAATGCATGTAAATAGCATCAAATTGTACATAATAGCATTCATTATTCATTGTATTTATTTTACATTAAATAAGGTTTTACTGCCAAAATTATAGAATAAAGAGGAGAAAAGAAAAAGGAATAAAATATTGTAAATATTTTATGACCCAAACCCCGAGACCAAGGCCAGCATGGTATTGGTCGACAAGGAATAAAGTAGGGGGAGATAAGGGTCAGTGTACAATAAATACCTCATTTATTCATGCATTTATTTATGCATTTTTTATACCTATTTTGTACATAATTATTTATTCATCAAATAAAGAAACTTTGTACATGAAAGTTGTAGATAATAATATGAATAAAAATGCAAAATTGAGTTTGTACAAAAATAATCCCCAGTGTACATTTTATACACAGAATAAAAAGCCAAAATCTCAACTTCACAGACCCATATCTTGCAAATAAAAACTCCAAATCACCCAAACTCACCTTTAATTGTATATAGCATTCCATAAACTATTTAATAAAATTGGTTTCATGATTTTTGGAGTCCATATGTAGAAGTTAGGTTTTTGGCCCTCCTAGTATATAGGACTGATTAAAATATTCATTTTATTCAATATTCATTATTTGTATAAATTCATATTTTTAGAATTTTGTAAATAATGTACATACTGCATAAACATGAGAGAAGTTAAAGAAAACCAAAATTAATTTGTAAAATAAAATAAGTCTACAAATTCATAGACAAAATACTTATGATATGTACCTATCTATAAATAAAAAGGATTTTAATCCTTGATTCTTTTGCTCTTTTATATTTTTATAATAATGTATACATTATACATAACTCATTAAAAATACAAAACCAAAATAAAAATCAAGAAAATATATTAAATAAATTAAGTGTATAAAATACATAGATAAAATACCTACAAGTATACCTACATACACCTATATCTATTTATTTGAAAATATAAATAAACTCATAAAAATCAAACAAAAATACCTTTATACTCACAAAAATAAATTATAAATTTATAAAATAAGCCAAAAAAATAATAAAAGAAAATAAATAAATTAAAAATAAAATACATAAAAATACATGTAAATACATGCATATACACATTATCCAAATAAAACTATAATAAAACACCTCGAAAAATTCAATAAAATCATAAATAAATACTAGACGAAATAATACACATTTTTTTATTTTATAAGAAAAAATTGATAAAATCATTTAGGGTGTCAAATAAATCAATCTCTAATCAGGTCTTCTATTTTGTCTCGTAGCGGCTGACGTGGCCCAATGAGGCGCTGGCCTTCGTTGACTCCCAGGTCAACTGTCCCATCCCTCGCCTGGCGTCTCTGAACTGTCCATTCCCCCGATTTCATGCCTTTTTCCCGGGCACACCATCCATCAATCGACAACGCTTCCTTCACAAGAATTGTTCCCTAATCTTCCATGATGCCCGCCAAAATCATAGATCAACGAGATGTTCATTGGATCAGTTAATAATCGCCGGGTAATAAGGCCTCTTGCCAATGTTTATAAATAACAAGCTCCGCTTCCTTCCTCGAATTTGGCCACTTTTATTCCAACCTAAAGCCTTGATCTTACTCCTGGATTGTTCCTCGTGACAGGGGGAGTAGCCCAGCACCTTGACTCGGCCGGAGGAAGGAGATTTTGTCGCGGCGGAGCTCCGGCGTCCGCCCTTCTCCCTGGAGGCCCCCAGGTATAAGAGCTGACCTTCTATGCATTTTTATTAGTCTTAGATGTTAATTTTTCATTCCAGTCATTAGATTAGGTTTTAATTCATGCCTGTAGCTTAAAAATCGAAATTCGAAGTTCGCCGGAGCTGAGCTCCGGCGACTTCTCCACTGTGGTTCCGACTGTCTCCGACCGCCTCGTTCACCCCATCTCGTTCCTCGATGCCTTCTCCATATATTGCGCACATTTGTCCAACCCAAGACCCTAGGTCTTGGCGAATCGGGGCTCCTCCTCCGCCGTTCGCCGGAGCCCCTCCGCCCACCTCATTTTTGCGTTGCAGCTTCCAAACCCCGGGTCGAGGAGAAAGCTCTCTCGCCCGTGGTTCTTCCTGTGCAGGGATATCGAAGAATCGAGCCCAAATGGGCTCGCATTGAACCAGGAAGAGGTTCTGGGGGCCCCTTTCTTCTCCGACCTCGCTCCATCGACTCGGACCCCCAGGAGCCATGAGACCACCATCAGTCGACGCGGGACGCTTCCAGCCACCTTCAGAACACCTCAGACACGCCGGAGAACCCTGGAGGAGCCCAAGCTCCTCGATCAAAGCTCGCCAGGCCCGAGCTTCTTCCCCGTTCTTCCAGGAGGCTTCAGCACCGTCGGATCAGGAGGCGAGTCCCAGATGCAGCAGGAGCCGTCCGATGGAGCATCGCATCCACCATCAGATCAGCTTGGCTGATCTAATCTCAGCCTCCCATCAGCGAAGCGTCATCGGGCTAGGAGGTGGCGACGCGTGGCAAGTGAAGAGAGCTCCACCGTTGGATGCCACGCCTTGTTTAGGGGTAATTTTCACATCCAGCCCCCTCACTTTTTGTATTTACCATTTAATGCCAAAAATAAAAGTCTCAGTTGTAAATAAAATGTATATTTTGTGGAAGGACCCCTGATGTTTTAAGATTTGCATTTTAGTCCTTCCGCGCCTCACGTGCAGCAACCACGTGAGGCGCGTGAAATTTTGCATCTAAACCCCGCCGGGTTTCTGTATTTATTAAATGGTCCTGAAAATAAAAGTTAAAGTGTATTTTTATTGTGATTTTTGCATGTATGCCCCTGTGAACTATTTTATTTGCAAAAATACCCCTGCCAGGCCATTTAATTTTGTATGCTTTGTCTATTTATTTTGTGCTCCATATTAAATCGAAAAATTTTGTAAAAATAGATTAAGCTCCTGTTTGGTCGTGCTTGAACGCCATATTTTTAGTTTTGCATTTTGTTGCATTTTTGCATTTATTAAAAATAAAAACATGCCTTTTATTCACTGTCTAACTTATAAAATCCCAAAAAAATATGAAAATACCTTGAAAAATTCCAAAAAAAATCCTAGTGGTGTATTTTGACCTATATTAGTGTCAGTCCAAAAATCCCTAAAAATCTCAAAAGGAAAACCTTAAAAATTCAAAAATACCCAAAAACTTCAAAAAAATATTAAAAACCAAAGAAAAATCAGAAAAGTATAAACTCAGGCCCTATTTATGCTATATTTTATTATCGTTATTAGAAAATTAGTGTGGAAAATTTTTGAGGCTGTTAGCTATTTTTAATATCTATTTTTGTGACAGCCAGTACCTAGTCCACTGTTTGCTATTATTTAGCTAGTTAAAAAATACTAAAAATATTTTCAAAAATGCCCAAAAATCACAAAAACAGTAAAAAACATGAAAATTCCAAAAAGACCCTTTTCCTGAATTTTTGACTATATTTGAGTATTTTTGTGAATATTATAATACCCCCTTTATGTATATATATCTATATATCCTAAAAAAAGAAGAAAAAAATATTATATATATATGTAATTATTTATATGTATTCTCATTAGTCTTAATATATAAAAAATATATATATTTTTTATTACATTTATAGATACATATATATATATATCTATTGTATGTATTATAAGCTATATACTAACCCTCTATGGGTATACATATATTCTTATTTATATCATATATATACATATTGCTTAATTATATTATTAAAAATTAATAATAATAATAATAAAATCAAAAACCCACACAAGGATGACTGTGATTTACATGTAGGCTATTGCATTTTGGATTGCTCTCTGTGGTTCGACCTCTACATGCTTGTCACTGTACATTTTATGGTAGAGTAAATAAAGATTAATTCACATTTATTTTTGAGCTTGATTGTTGTATTCTTTGGATTGTGGGTTAATTGCTGATCAACCCGGGTGTTCCATGAGTGGTCGCCTCAGCGACAACACTTGTATTATTTATTCATGGTGACCCTTTTGGAATATCCGCTGTTATCAGATGGCGCCGTTGCCGGGGAGCAATGAGCATAGCCTAATTCATGTTGTCATTCTTGTATAAAAAGATTCTTGATTTATCGTTCATTTTTGTGAGCAGCTATTTTTATTGCTATTAATCACCATGCTTCATTTCTTCATTTATTGTGATTATTTTCCCTTCTCTATTTTATTGATTGAGCTTTACTAATGTATTCTTTTTGTGACTTTGATGCGAGGGTCCGCCACGCGAGGATGGCTTCTTAGGAGGTCGATGCAGCCAAGCTTGGAGGAGGATGGTCTTCTTCTAATGACCATCTGGAGAGAGCACCAAAGAAGCAAGAAGATGGGCATTAGTTGGAGCTAGATATTTAGGATTATTTATTTTGTAATTTATGGTGAGAGAGAGACTATTTTGGCATGTATATAAACAGGACTCTCCTCTTCACAATGAGGTCCAGTGCCCGGGTGATTGTTCACTTGGGGGCCTCATCGCGGCTTTTCGAGTTTTCATCGCCTTCTTTTATTTTGTTTCCCGAAGTTTTGAGCTTTCCGCCTTTCTTTTATTTTGTTTTATGTGCTTGGAGCCCCTGGATATAGGTTGCTTGACTCGGTAGCTAGGTCCAAACATTAATAAGAATGCATGTTCCTATAGTCTACTTCGCTTGGATCTAGTCAAACTTAAACAAGTTGTTAATTTGTCTCTTAGCCCTCTGTGTCGTAGCGAACCCTGTAAAGCGCTTTCTCCTACCCTCAATTTGTTGAGCAGAGGAGGGGTGAGCCAAGACCGGACTCTCTTGGGCTAGAGATGAATTAGCGGCTTATGGTTCTTCACGCTAATAGCAGCTTATGTTTAGGACGATTTTGTGCTTTGCATACCGACATGTAGATAGGTTTAAAAATTCTGTTTTGCATACCGCATGGAGAGAGCTGGGATGCACTGTAAGTCTTCTAACTCAGCATGCATCATTCGGTTCAATGGTGAGATTTCCATCATGGAACCACTTGCACAGCTTTTCCGCTATCTCCCTCTGATTTTGAGCACCTAGGACTTAAATGAAAACCTACAAAAACGTTAGGCGCTGGTATGAAACAGATCCAAAAAAAAGTGAAAACCCAAAAATTAAAACAAGGGGACTGCTAAATAAACTTTGACCTTAATTAAAATTCGTAATGGACTATCATTGTACCGGGTTCATAAAGCCGTCATTGTTTTCAGGTACCTTGGAGGGGGACCAAAACCCCACTCCCTTGAGCGAGTGCGACCCCTAAGGATTAAAGCCCAAAACCCAGTCTGCAACTGCCTTGTGTATCGCCTGGATTTCCGAAGTAATGGCGCTTCTATCGTACGTAGGCGAGTAGGACTTGGTCACCAATGGTGACTCTCTGTTGTGAGAGCATCGACCCTGTCCGAAGTATTGAGCATTATCCTCCTCCGTCATATCAACAGCTTCAACTTCCTGCACCACCACAGCAACACCACCAGCAACAGCCTCCCCACCCATCTACCCAACAGCAGCGTGGTCTGCACGTTGAGTCTTCTGATATGTCCCCTGCTAGTCCCACCATGGAGTGTCTATCCCAGCTTGTTAAAGGGCTGGCGGAGATGACAAAACAGCTTGACGATCTGACCGCCACCCGAACTACTATTACGGCGCAGGTCGAAGCCAACCCCAACAATTTCAAGAAGAAAGAGCAGGTAGAATGTGATGTCCAGTCCGTGTCTGATAATGATATTACTGTTTGTTCTAATGCTGTTACTCTCAGGAGCGGTAGGGCCTTGCCTCCGCCTGCTACTACCAGTGGGGTGAATAAAGAAACAGGTGGATCGTCATCTTCCGCATCAGCCGTGCCAACTCCAGGGGCGGGTGAGGAGGAAGAAGAAGGAGAAGCCAGTCCAGCCGTCGTGCCTTGCCAGCATCAACCTCAGCCAAAAATACAAAAAATCAGCAAAAACAAAAACACCAAAAAGAAGCTTGTAGCAGAAGCGAAGCCGCGCCAGCCTTGGAGGAGCCGCCAGCAGCAGCCGATCCCTCACCAGCCGATGGAGCCAACGCTACCCTTTTTGATCTCCCAACAGCACCAGCATGTTCTGATTCAGCTTGTACTCCTTTTTGTAGTCCGGATGTACAACATTCTGTGGGCGATGATTTTAATATAAATAAGAACTCTCATTTTCCTTCCAGTAGTGTAAATATTCCTTTTCCGCATGCAATACAAAAATCCAAAAAAATTGCAAAACGAAAAAAGGCATTGTCTGATCCAGGTGTTGTGGATATTTTGGATAAATTGACTGTTGAGATTCCCTTGTTGAAGGCCGTGGAATACATGCCAGCTGTAAAGAAAGGACTGAAAGAGGCATGTACTAACAGGCGTCGCCCCGCGCAAGACAACAGACGCCGAGAAGTAGAAAAGCACGTTCTCTCCATGGCCACAGTTGCAGCTATCAGCAACCTCCCCCAGAAAAAGCATGATACAGGAGCACCTCTGATCAGTTGTGTGATTTTTGAACAGGTCTTCGAGCGTACTCTTCTTGACAGTGGTTCTTCCATCAACCTTCTGCCCTCGTCTATAATGCAAGAATTCAGGCTGGGACCGCTCAAGCAGACACGCATGATCCTTCAGTTCGCTGACCGATCCGTCAAGCAGTCCCGAGGTTTATTGGAAGACGTGATAGTTACCGTGCAGGAGATGAAATTCCCAGCTGACTTTGTAGTCCTTGATATGGACTCACCTGCACCCCTGCTTCAGACCCCTATCATCCTTGGCAGACCATTCCTCCGTACTTCAGGTGCCGTGGTTGATTACGATTCTGGGAAGATCACTTTCAGCTCGAACACCCAGCAAATCACGATAAACATGAACAAAGAGCAGAATGCCACGACTGATGAGAGCCAGGCAGCATCAAAAGCAGACTGTGATTTTATCGCAGAGATCAGAGATTCAGAGTTATCACTGGACGATCCATGGACCCGAGAAATCCTCACTCTTGAGGAGGACTTGGAAAGCGCAGTCAGCATATGCTCCGATGATTTTTGGGAGACAGATTCTCAGATGCAGGCGCATCTTCTTGAGCATTCACTTCAGACCGAACATGATCAGCTTAGTGCAGAACCGTTCGGTGCATCTCCGGGATCTCAACAGAATGATGAGGATGGTAGCAGCCTCAAAGTGCATTCCACCACCAGCATGGTATCTGAAGTGACAGGTAAAGTGGACAGATCAAAGACAGAACTCAAGCCACTTTCTACAGGCCTGAAGTATGCTTTCCTTGCAGGTTAAGAGCAAATGTATCCGGTCATCATCAGCAGCAGGCTGAATCCGGATCAGGAATCTCGACTTCTCGAGGTTCTAGAAACGAACCGCAAGGCCCTTGGTTGGAGTATATCAGACCTCCGAGGGATAAATCCAGCTCTGTGTTCACACCATATCTATCTAGAAGAAGATGCCAAGCCGTCCCGCGAATTTCAGAGAAGGCTAAACCCTAATCTTCGGGACGTCGTCATGAAGGAAATCACTAAATGGTGTGACGCAGGCTTCATCTATCCCATCTCCGATTCAAAATGGGTAAGCCCACTGCATGTAGTTCCCAAGAAATCCGGGCTTACCGTGGTTACAAATGAAAAAGGAGAGGAAATTTCTACTCGGGTACCAACCTCCTGGCGGGTGTGTGTTGACTACCGCCGACTCAATGCAGCAACCAAGAAGGACCACTTCCCCTTGCCATTCATTGATCAAGTTTTGGAGAGATTAGCAGGCAAGGAGTTCTTCTGCTTTCTGGATGGGTACTCCGGGTACAACCAAGTGACGATCGCTCCTGAGGATCAAGAGAAGACTACCTTCACTTGCCCGTTCGGCACCTACGCCTTCAAGAGGATGCCCTTTGGATTATGCAATGTACCTGCAACTTTCCAAAGATGCATGCTAGCAGTCTTCGCCGAGATGGTAGGAAGTTTTCTCGAGGTGTTCATGGATGATTTCTCTGTCTATGGTGATAGTTTCGATTCTTGTCTTGAGCACCTAGACAGAGTGCTTCAGAAATGCCGTGAAGTCAATCTAGTGCTCTCATGGGAAAAGAGCCACTTTATGGTCACAGAAGGTATTGTGCTGGGCCACGTCGTTTCCAAACGTGGCATGGAAGTCGACCCAGCAAAGGTGGATGTCATTTCGAATCTTCAGCCACCTCAGTCAGTTAAGAATGTGAGGTCATTCCTGGGGCATGTGGGATTCTACAGGCAATTCATCAAGGATTTCAGCCGCATTGCCCGACCTCTGACAGAACTCTTGTGCAAGGAGACTGAATTCATTGTTGATCAGCCGGTTCTCTTTGCTTTCAATCAATTGAAGGAGCTTATCACTGAGGCTCCAATATTACAGCCTCCCGACTGGACTCTTCCATTCGAGATAATGACCGATGCGTCAGATTTTGCAGTCGGAGCTGTTCTTGGACAGAGGAAAGACAAGACGCCCTATGCCATTCACTATGCCAGCAGAACATTAGATGAAGCTCAAAGAAATTATACAGTGACAGAGAAAGAACTGCTGGCTGTGGTTTTCGCCTTAGAGAAGTTCAGATCCTATTTGTTGGGGTCGAAGGTCACAATTTTCACGGACCACTCTGCTATCCGGTACCTACAACAGAAGAAGGATGCCAAGCCAAGACTGATTCGTTGGATCCTTCTCCTCCAGGAATTCGATCTGGAAATCAAAGACAAACCTGGAGTTCAGAATGTGGTAGCAGACCATCTATCCAGAATAGAGCAGCATGAGTCTCCTCTGAGCAATGCACCTATCACAGAAACCTTCCATGACGAAGCTATCTTAGCAGTGGATTCTCTCCCTTGGTATGCTGACATTGTCAATTACCTCTCCTCTGGGGTAATACCTTCGGATTGGACGAAGAATCAGAAGAACAAATCATGTCGACCATCTGCTTCTACCAGTGGGAAGATCCTATTTTATTCAGAGAAGGAGCAGATTGTATTTGGCGCCGGTGCATCCCTCAGACGGAGCAATCACGTGTCCTCGAGCATTGTCATTCGCTCGAATCTGGTGGGCACCATTCTGGAGATCGTACGGCAGCTAAAGTATTGCAGTGTGGCTTCTGGTGTCCCACATTATTCAAGGATGCAGCAGAATTTGTTAAAAGATGTATTGACTGTCAGCGACTGAAAGGTACACTCACTGCCAAAGATTCAATGCCCCTGAAAATCATTCAGATAGCAGACGTCTTCGATGCATGGGGCATTGACTTCATGGGACCTTTCCCTAACAGTCAAGGTTTTGAGCACATCCTTCTTGCCGTAGATTACGTGAGTCGTTGGGTTGAAGCTATTCCCGCCCGAGCCGCCGACATCAAAACAGTTTGCCAGTTTCTGAAGAAGAACATCATTTCGCGGTTTGGGATACCAAAGATTCTCATCTCAGATGGGGGTAGCCACTTCATCAATAAAGAGGTCAAGAAGTTAACGAAGGAGTACGACATAGATCATCGTGTCGCCTCTCCTTATCATCCGCAGACCAATGGCATGGCGGAGCTATCAAACAGAGAAATCAAGACCATATTGCAGAAACTTGTTAGGCCAAACAGAAAAGACTGGTCTCAACTCTTGGACTCAGCTCTTTGGGCTTACAGAACCGCCTACAAGTTTCACTTGGGCATGTCGCCCCACCGTCTTGTATATGGGAAACCATGCCATCTGCCCGTGGAATTAATACACAAATCTCTTTGGGCAATCAACATTTGTAATTTAGACTCACGCATAAGTGGTCAGAAGCGAAAAGAAGATCTGAACAAACTCTTGGAATTTCGAGACTGTGCATACGATAACACCTTGATGTACAAAGAGAAGGTGAAACGCTGGCACGACCGGCACATCAGACGAAAGACCTTCGATGTTGGACAGAAAATGTGGTTATTTGATGCAAAATTGCGGATATTCCCAGGCAAATTAAAGAGTAAGTGGACAGGGCCATTCCGAGTATGTGAGGTGCGTGACAATGGAAGCATCGCTATATCAGATTTGTCTCCTGACGCACAGCCCTTCGTTGTCAACGGCCAACTACTGAAGCCTTATCTCGAACCAGATGCATTCTTGGCCGTTGTTGACTCTATTCAGCTAATGCACCATGATGACACCTTCACAGCACCTGCGGCATCGAAAGATTCAGACTATGCCATTCAACCGCTATTTCTCTGATTTTCTCCTTTTCTTCTTTTCTTCTTTTCCTTTTCTATTTTATTTTCCTATCTAAAAGGTGTCATCCTTGTAGACAGTTTTCAATACTTAGGACGTACTTGGTCCTAAGTATAGGGGGAATGTCCACCCTGAGTTTTTCATTTCATTTCGATCCTCTCCATTGTCTCCTCTTCTTGTCTATACTTAGGAGTATCTTACCCTAAGTATAGGGGGAGAAAATCTGAGTACGATCTGTATTTTCCCACCCTTGACCCTCCCTGCTTTTTGTACAGTCTGCTATACTTAGGATTATTTGATCCTAAGTATAGTGGGGACGGTCAACTTATCATTCATTCATTTCATTCATATTTATTCTTTAGATCTGTCTATACTCAGTACGAGTTATGTCTTTGCTTTTCCTTTCGATCTATGAGGACATAGCTCAAGCTAAGTATAGGGGGGTCGTATATACCCTGTATATACTAAAAGCCATAACTCATACTGAAAAATAAAAGACCACCTCATCATAAAATAAAATGTAAAAAGTAGCTCTATAATAATGAAAGATGATTGTGAGTTTCTCAGACTCTTTGTAATTGTACTGATTATTGAATCAGAAAAGTGTTTTGTACAAAACATTCTCTTTTGAAAAATCTTGTGAAATTTGTTTGAAAATAGTGTGTACAAGTATTCAACGTTTGAAAAATTAGTCTTGTGTGTAAAATTTATTTTCTTTAAGTGAAACTAAAAATGTATGAAAATCAGTGTGCAAATGATTGTGAAAAATTTGATTGACAAAATTGTTTTGAAAAATCTATCTATGCTATGTAAACCTTTGTAAAAGGATTTTCAAAGGCATGAACATGTTTGCAGATTTATTTTGGACTATAGTTTTCAAAATCCTTGTGAAAATGGTTCTCGATTAAGTCTGAGGAGTCCGCACAAAAATCTCTCATTTGTAAATAATGAATAAGCCCAAACAAAGGCTAAAAGAACCAAACCATATTATACATCAAATAATATTTTTCTTCTTTTGTATATACTGATTAATAAATCAGATACCTATACAGTATGCTTTGAAAAATAGTGTGATCAGTTTTGAAAAAATTGATGTGATGATTTCAAATGTGTGAAAACATTTTGATTGCAAAATTTTTCTTTGTGTGAAAGAAAGGATTTGAAAAACCTATGTGCAAATATTTTGAAAAATGCTTGTCAAAACTATTGTGAAAATTATACATATATAGTGTGACAAATCTTTGCAAAAATAGATTTCAAATGTGTGTAAATGATTGCGAAAATTATTGTGTACTATAGTTTGTAAAATTATTTTCAAAAACTAATAAGAACACCATTACAAATACTTGTAAATCATAAATAAGACACATACAATTCTTTCTATACAACTCTAAATAAACTACTTCATTCCAACCTGTAAAGTTTTTAGAAACTCATACATTTTGTGAATAAAGCAGCACGCCCGTGTAAATAATTGAATATACTTTCTGTATATGTCCAGTTCTTAGTCTATTTGCAAAAATTCTTTGTGTAAAAACATTCTTTGATTCTTTTCGAATTTTTTGTGAAAAAATTGCATCATTCATTGTGCATAGCATAAGCATACCATTCATATTCTTTTTGAGTGGGCTTGATGATTGAATCAGTCTAATAAAGTCTCAAATTGGAGCTTGGTTGGACCTTACCGCACCTAACTGCACTGGAACCTTATGGGAACTAGGTTTAAGGTACTTCAGGTCTATGCAGACTTAATTCTTTGAGAAATCAGGGCTGGGTTCAAGTCACCTCAGTGGGATAACTAGAACTTTTCGAGACACACGTACGACTCTTACCGACCGTGACCTAACTTGGACACTTGCACCCTTCACTCGGCTTAACTCAGTTGGAGTAGTGAGGGGGTTGGATTTGCCAGTCTGAGACGCACACGGGTGGAAACATTCGTCCTCGTCTAGGGAGGGAAGTGCACCCCAACCTGATTCAATAGCCATGAGGTCTAAAGACAGGAGATGTGGGTTGCGATAAAGCTTCAAAAGAGGGATAGTCTACTGGCTCAAGAGGAAAAACTCCTTATGTAAATGCTGCTGTGAATAGTATGTTGAAAAAAAATGGTCAGGCCTGTACAAAAATAAAATGTCTGCAAAGTATGTACAAAGTCAATAAGAAAGCTTGAGTTCCAAAGACAAATATGTGAGCCTGCAGCTGGATGACTTGACTACACTGGTCTTGCATCCCGGGATAGGTAGCTACACTGGCTACCGTCCATTCTTCTCTTCACCCCCTCCTCTTGAGCTGGTTGCCACTTGAACTTAGAAGGGAATACCCTGCTCCTCGAGGAAAGAGCTGTTGGATTGGGGAATCATTGGGTTGTCATTATGGAGAAGTCAGCTCCTTTATCATTTCAGTTGGGGAGAGCCACTATCACTTACACCGTACAAGTCAGCTTCATAGTTATAAGGGTTTGCGTATGATGTAGACTAGTTCTGACCCGGCTATTGAGGTGGGTTGAACCGAGTTCTGTGACTATCGAAGGCTGTTGTATTTTAGAGCTGGTTCCCGACTAGGTTCCACACACATCCACACCCAAGGTATGACAGGAGCTCCAAATTCAGATTTTGTAAGGACATGCATTGCACTGAAAGCACCCTTATTCACTCTATCTTTTATTTTCCTTTTTCTTTTCTTTATTCTTTTTGTACTTATTGCATAAGTGTTTGCTAGGGACTGGCAAAGGCAAGTATAGGGGGGTGATGAATCTCCCTTTCATCACCTTTATTATATCATTTTGGCCTCAAAAACCCCAGCAAATGCATGTAAATAGCATCAAATTGTACATAATAGCATTCATTATTCATTGTATTTATTTTACATTAAATAAGGTTTTACTGCCAAAATTATAGAATAAAGAGGAGAAAAGAAAAAGGAATAAAATATTGTAAATATTTTATGACCCAAACCCCGAGACCAAGGCCAGCATGGTATTGGTCGACAAGGAATAAAGTAGGGGGAGATAAGGGCCAGTGTACAATAAATACCTCATTTATTCATGCATTTATTTATGCATTTTTTATACCTATTTTGTACATAATTATTTATTCATCAAATAAAGAAACTTTGTACATGAAAGTTGTAGATAATAATATGAATAAAAATACAAAATTGAGTTTGTACAAAAATAATCCCCAGTGTACATTTTATACACAGAATAAAAAGCCAAAATCTCAACTTCACAGACCCATATCTTGCAAATAAAAACTCCAAATCACCCAAACTCACCTTTAATTATATATAGCATTCCATAAACTATTTAATAAAATTGGTTTCATGATTTTTGGAGTCCATATGCAGAAGTTAGGTTTTTGGCCCTCCTAGTATATAGGACTGATTAAAATATTCATTTTATTCAATATTCATTATTTGTATAAATTCATATTTTTAGAATTTTGTAAATAATGTACATACTGCATACACATGAGAGAAGTTAAAGAAAACCAAAATTAATTTGTAAAATAAAATAAGTCTACAAATTCATAGACAAAATACCTATGCTATGTACCTATCTATAAATAAAAAGGGTTTTAATCCTTGATTCTTTTGCTCTTTTATATTTTTATAATAATGTATACATTATACATAACTCATTATAAATACAAAACCAAAATAAAAATCAAGAAAATATATAAAATAAATTAAGTGTATAAAATACATAGATAAAATACCTACAAGTATACCTACATACACCTATATCTATTTATTTAAAAATATAAATAAACTCATAAAAATCAAACAAAAATACCTTTATACTCATAAAAATAAATTATAAATTTATAAAATAAGCCAATAAAATAATAAAAGAAAATAAACAAATTAAAAATAAAATACATAAAAATACATGTAAATACATGCGTATACACATTATCCAAATAAAACAATAATAAAACACCTCGAAAAATTCAATAAAAATCATAAATAAATACTAGACGAAATAATACACATTTTTATTTTATAAGAAAAAATTGATAAAATCATTTAGGGTGTCAAATAAATCAATCTCTAATCAGGTCTTCTATTTTGTCTCGTAGCGGCTGACGTGGCCCAATAAGGCGCTGGCCTTCGTTGACTCCCAGGTCAACTGTCCCATCCCTCGCCTGGCGTCTCTGAACTGTCCATTCCCCTGATTTCATGCCTTTTTCCCGGGCACACCATCCATCAATCAACAACGCTTCCTTCACAAGAATTGTTCCCTAATCTTCCATGATGCCCGCCAAAATCATAGATCAACGAGATGTTCATTGGATCAGTTAATAATCGCCGGGTAATAAGGCCTCTTGCCAATGTTTATAAATAACAAGCTCTGCTTCCTTCCTCGAATTTGGACACTTTTATTCCAACCTAAAGCCTAGATCTTGCTCCTGGATTGTTCCTCGTGACAGGGGGAGTAGCCCAGCACCTTGACTCGGCCAGAGGAAGGAGATTTTGTCGCGGCGGAGCTCCGGCATTCGCCCTGCTCCCTGGAGGCCCCCAGGTATAAGAGCTGGCCTTCTATGCATTTTTAGTTAGTCTTAGATGTTAGTTTTTCATTCCAGTCATTAGATTAGGTTTTAATTCATGCCTGTAGCTTAAAAATCGAAATTCGAAGTTCGCCAGAGCTCAGCTCCGGCGACTTCTCCACTGTGGTTCCGACTATCTCCGACCGCCTCGTTCACCCCATCTCGTTCCTCGACGCCTTCTCCATCTATTGCGCACATTTGTCCAACCCAAGACCCTAGGTCTTGGCGAATCGGGGCTCCTCCGCCGTTCGCCGGAGCCCCTCCGCCCACCTCATTTTTGCGTTGCAGCTTCCAAACCCCGGGTCGAGGAGAAAGCTCTCTCGCCCGCGGTTCTTCCTGTGCAGGGATATCGAAGAATCGAGCCCAAATGGGCTCGCATTGAACCAGGAAGAGGTTCTGGGGGCCCCTTTCTTCTCCGACCTCACTCCATCGATTCGGACCCCCAGGAGCCATGAGACCACCATCAGTCGACGCGGGACGCTTCCAGCAACCTTCAGAACACCTCAGACACGCCGGAGAACCCTGGAGGAGCCCAAGCTCCTCGATCAAAGCTCGCCAGCCCCGAGCTTCTTCCCCGTTCTTCCAGGAGGCTTCAACACCATCGGATCAGGAGGCGAGTCCCAGATCCAGCAGGAGCCGTCCGATGGAGCATCGCATCCACCGTCAGATCAGCTTGGCTGATCTAATCTCAGCCTCCCATCGGCGAAGCGTCATCGGGCTAGGAGGTGGCGACGCGTGGCAAGTGAAGAGAGCTCCACCGTTGGATGCCACGCCTTGTTTAGGGGTAATTTTCACATCCAACCCCCTCACTTTTTGTATTTACCATTTAATGCCAAAAATAAAAGTCTCAGTTGTAAAAAAAATGTATATTTTGTGGAAGGACCCCTGATGTTTTAAGATTTGCATTTTAGTCCTTCTGCACTTCACGTGCAGCAACCACGTGAGGCGCGTGAAATTTTGCATCTAAACCCCGCCGGGTTTCTGTATTTAATAAATGGTCCTGAAAATAAAAGTTAAAGTGTATTTTTATTGTGATTTTTGCATGTATGCCCCTGTGAACTATTTTATTTGCAAAAATACCCCTGCCAGGCTATTTAATTTTTGAATGCTTTGTCTATTTATTTTGTGCTCCATATTAAATCAAAAAATTTTGTAAAAATAGACTTAAGCTCCTGTTTGGTCGTGCTTGAACGCCATATTTTTAGTTTTGCATTTTGTTGCATTTTTGCATTTATTAAAAATCAAAAACATGCCTTTTATTCACTGTCTAACTTATAAAATCCCAAAAAAATATGAAAATACCTTAAAAATTCCAAAAAAATTCCTAGTGGTGTATTTTGACCTATATTAGTGTCAGTCCAAAAATCCCTAAAAATCTCAAAAGGAAAACCTTAAAAATTCAAAAATACCCAAAAACTTCAAAAAAATATTAAAAACCAAAGAAAAATCAGAAAAATATAAACTCAGGCCCTATTTATGCTATATTTTATTATCGTTATTAGAAAATTAGTGTGGAAAATTTTTGAGGCTGTTAGCTATTTTTAATATCTATTTTTGTGACAGCCAGTACCTAGTCCATTGTTTGCTATTATTTAGCTAGTTAAAAAATACTAAAAATATTTTCAAAAATGCGCAAAAATCACAAAAACAGTAAAAAACCATGAAAATTCCAAAAAGACCCTTTTCTTGAATTTTTGACTATATTTGAGTATTTTTGTGAATATTATAATACCCCCTTTATGTATATATATCTATATATCCTAAAAAAAGAAGAAAAAAATATTATATATATATGTAATTATTTATATGTATTCTCATTAGTCTTAATATATAAAATATATATATATTTTTTTTATTACATTTATAGATACCTATATATATCTATTGTATGTATTATAAGCTATATACTAACCCTCTATGGGTATACATATATTCTTATTTATATCATATATATACATATTGCTTAATTATATTATTAAAAATTAATAATAATAATAATAATAAAATCAAAAACCCACACAAGGATGACTGTGATTTACATGTAGGCTATTGCATTTTGGATTGCTCTCTGTGGTTCGACCTCTACATGCTTGTCACTGTACATTTTATGGTAGAGTAAATAAAGATTAATTCACATTTATTTTTGAGCTTGATTGTTGTATTATTTGGATTGTGGGTTAATTGCTGATCAACCCGGGTGTTCCATGAGTGGTCGCCTCAGTGACAATACTTGTATTATTTATTCATGGTGACCCTTTTGGAATATCCGCTGTTATCAGAGATCGGGTTAGACACTAAGAGTCAAACGTTGTACATTGTCATATGGAACTTAAGGAATTAAGTCAAAAAGACCTGAAGCTCTTAAAATCCTATTTCTCAGTGAAGTTCCTCTGAAAGTTAGGTGGATTAAGGTCAAGTCCAGACCACTCTCAGTTTCTACTCATAACTCGATTCAGAACCCAATGACTTTTCACAGATGCAAATGCATGTGATGTTGAATGAAGTGCAGGTGTGTGAAATGCAGACACATTTTTTTGATTTTTTTTGATAATTTATGCAAGAGATTTTTTTATGCAGAAAATGGACTAAGAAGCCTTCTTTTTTTTCAAAAATTTTGGGTACGGTTAGTGTTAGTAGAAAAACCCTTTTTTTGTGTGCTTGTGTGTTGTGTTGTTGTTTTTTTTCAAGTTAGTACCCACCCCGTAAATACATATAGACTTACGCGAAAGTACGAGATATGGGTAAAATATATACAAGGTATATATACAGACCCCCCTATACTTAGCGAGAGTTGTATCCTCAGAGCACAAGAAGCGGAAGACATAGCTCGGGCTAAGCGTAAGGGAGTGGAAAAAAAATGAAAAGAAAAGCAGCCAGGAAATGAGGAGAGTATAAACAGATGGGTGTTGATTCCCCCTATACTTAGGATCTGGTCAGCCTATGTATGGAAGAATGGTGGAAATGGAGCGATCGAGAGTTAGGAAAGGAATGATATATACAGATGGCATCGGTCCCCCCCTATACTTAGGCCTTGGCCTAAGTAGAGGAAGAAGCTGTACAAGGGAACCGATGTGGTCGGGCTGGAGGGTGGGTAGCCGATGATTAAGGCGGTTTTCGGCTGATCTTTTTATGAGCCTGTGGTGGGAGGTCGTAGTGATGAGTCGGCGATGAGGCATATGATTCCCAACTACAATCAGTGTCATCCTCAGAAAATTCATGATGGATAATCGATGAAGTGTTTGAGTCAGATGAAAGATATCCATCATCAGAGTTATCCTCAGAGGAGTAGTATTTGAAAGTGGACATACTCCAAGTATTCTGGTCTTTTTGTTTCTTCAATTGTTTTCTCAAAATTCGTTCCTTCTTGGGGTCAATCGGTTTATCCTCGGATGAATACTCAGAAGCACCAATTTCAGTTAGCTCATACGAAATAATTCCAGTGTACTTGAAGAGTGCAGGAGCATCAGCTTTGGATGAGTAGTAGTTAGGAATGGGAGTTGTCCAACGGGGATTGAATTTTGGATCCTTGCGAAGATATGGCTTTAGGGCTGCCGAACAGACTTCACTCATGTAGACCATCTTTTCTGGACCTGATGAGGGATCATCAACTGATTCCTCTTCTGAAAGGTCAAAGGGATCATCAAAGATGGCTTGGACTGTCGGTTCACTTGAGTATCCAGATGAATAGCCATTGAAATTCTCCTTGGTTGGTGCTTGGTCTGCATGCTTGTTCTTAGTCTCCCGAATGTTTGAGCACTCTCGATTTGGGATGATTTGGTCAAGATATTCAGAGAATGTTGCTCCAGGGTGTGACCATGCATATGTCTCAGGATCGTAGTAGAAAGATTTGTCTATTTTGAGATCCGCGGGAATTGAAATACTTGGGAGAGTCTCTGCATGTTCTTTCTCAGTTGATTCGATGTTGGCGCATTCCTGTGTCGAGTTGATGTAATCCATGTAGTCAGAGTAGGTTGAACCAGGGTGTGCCCATGCATAAGTCTCCGGATCATATGATTCATATACATGATTCTCCATGGTGAGAGCGGCTGGGAATGGAGCAGGGGGGAGATTCTCTAAACCAATAGTCTCATCAACAACCGTCATCTCAGGTGTGGCTGCGGGGTAGGGCTCTTCTACCGTTTCATGGTTACGGTTGTCGGGGACTTCGTGGGTTGCCTCAGAAGATCGTGGTTCCTCAAAGATATGGTCAGATCTAAGTGCTTCCAATGCTGCAAAATTGATTTCCCGAGTCTCACAATCAATACTCGCCTTGGCCAATGCCAAGAATGGCTTTCCGAGAATGATTGGAGATTGGGTGAATTCTCCTTGATGCTCAATATCAATGATCGTGAATTCTACTTTGAGCGGAGCACCTTGGAATTTCATGATGACAGAAATGATTCCTCTCGGTCGCTTTATAGATCGGTCCGCTAATTGAACAATCTCTCGTATCTTCCGAATCGGTCCGAGCTTGAGTTCATGGATTACAGAGGTCGGGAGGATATTAATTGGTGAATCGTCATCAATCCGAGCATGGGTGAAAATTGTATCTTTGATTTCACAATCAAATCTGAGCAACCGCTTTACTATGCGGCTCTTGGTTTTTCTTCTCAACACCTAGGAGGAGGCCATTGACAAGATATGTCTTTCAGTCTTTGTTCGTATCCTACCCGACTTTTTCATAGTTAATTTTTCCGTTAAAAATATTTTAAGGTCGGGGAAGTGTTCAATGGCCTGTAGAAAGGGAAGTTCAAAAATCAATTTCTTTCCTAGTGCTTCCCGTACATTTGGATCCAAATTCCTCAGATCGTCTTCAGTTCCAATTTTTATGAAATTTTCTGAATTTTCAATTTTTTGTGGTTTTCAAATATTTCCATTTTTTTGGTATTTTCTGGGTGGTGTGGGGGTGTGGGGTGTTCTTTAGATGAAAAGGGGCTCTGGTGTTCAGGGTGAGGGTCAACGACATAGTCATTTTCAGAATCGTCCCTAACTCCCTGAATATCCTCAGAATTTTCAATCTCAGATCCAATCATTTCCTCATTTATTTTAATGTCTGAGCTACCATAGAATGCGATGAATCGGTCGATGAATTTTTGAAATCTATCCTCCATCAATTCGAATCTTGTTTTTATCCTCAAAATATCATCCTCAAAATTCAATTCATGATCAATCATGAGCGTAGTCGATGTGTGTTCGATAATTTAATCTTCCATTTTCTCGTTTGCGCTGAGAGGAGAATTTCTTGAAATATCCAATATATGATCATTAATTTCAGAAAATATCTCCTCAATAATCATGGAAGGCGGCTGCTCATATGATCCAGACATGTGGAGTCGGTCCGAGTACGGTTTATTCCTTTGAGCTTGAGTGGTCGGATCTTGGTATGGTGGAGTCAGCATACAGGGCTCATGTGTTTCCATGTAGTCAGTCCAGTCCTCTGTATGATCGTTATGTCTGAAGAGGGGGTTGTCATGGTCAATCCAAGCTGATGATTGTTCATTAGTGTTCCAGGACAGGGTTGATGAAATAGGTGAAGAAGTGTTGATAATATGGTTGTCATCTCCCAGGAATGATGGAATGATATTCATCGAATATGATGGATGAATTGCATAATCGGTGTAGAGAGGATTGATATATGAAGAAGTGGAGACCTCAGTCGGTTGTTGATTTATCAGGTCCGAAAACAGAGGATTGTCATTCATGGAGCATATCGGATTGGTCAAAAGAGATGGTGGTTGAGAGTCTCTTGGAGGAGGTGTTTTGGGTCTGACCGATACGAATTCGTTTTCATAATATAGTTCTGATGGATTCTCGATCATTTCTGAAAAGAATGGAGTATTGGATCTGCGAGAGTTTTTAGGCAAGAGTTCTATTATCAAGAAAAGAGGAGAGATGATTGCACGGGATAATCAAGAGAAATCAAATGTGCGGCTATTGATCTTGAAATCGGTTCACGCACACCAATGCAAACCCATTTCAAACCCCAGGTTCACCAACGCACACAATGAAGCCGTAAGAGCTCGGCTATTATCTTTTCAATTTTACTTGGTGATAAATCAATCTTGACAAAAATTTAGCGAGCTGAGATTTCGGATTTGGGCTCTATCCTTAAGTGTCGTCTCTCACTCACATAGAAAAATAAAATCATCCAAGGTCGGGGTTGCTCTCCCGCAGAAATTCTTGATTTTATGGGTTATTAGGATCGGCTATATT
This sequence comes from Ottelia alismoides, assembly GCA_037367405.1. Classification (NCBI taxonomy): domain Eukaryota; kingdom Viridiplantae; phylum Streptophyta; class Magnoliopsida; order Alismatales; family Hydrocharitaceae; genus Ottelia; species Ottelia alismoides. The sequence goes on along the minus strand of JAZKJV010000093.1, from coordinate 988,215 downwards.
TAGCAGTCCCAGTTTTAATTAGGTGATCACGGAAAAATTTAAATGAGCACAAATACACGTCTACCGTCCAGTCCCAATTTCCTTTTAAAATTATGTGATAAAACAAGAGGGAGAAATTCGGGAAAAGCCGATGCACGTGGTAAACTATGATGAATGCTCAGTTAGAAGACTTACAGTGAATCCTCGCAATCTCCATGTGGGATGCTAGACAAGAATTAAAAATTATTCTATATGAAATGCAAGCCGACGAAAAACCACACCTAAGCAGAAAGTTCTATTAGCGGGGAAGAATTGAGTTAAATTTGGCTAAGTTGAACGATCTATGTGCATCTTGATTAATGTGAAGTGTGGCGTAAGATCCTACGAGCACAATCAAAAAATAAAAATGCTCTGAGAGGCTATTGTGCAGGTCTATCCTATTCGCCACTCAAGTCGGACCCACCCTTGCCGGAGAGTGAAACAGGCCACGACACACCACAAATAGAGTTCAAAGTCTTTTTACACACGCGAGAGTCTGAACGGACACCGCTATAAATGAGCAGAAATTAAAATTTGCAAAAATTTAAAACCTAGACTCTACGCTCTCTCACAACTCGACTCGATCTTAATTTTATTGCGGTTTCTTTGGATGTCGGTGAAGATGCGTCGATTTCTTGAAAAACCGCTCCACGTGCGTCGGGTACCTCGCAAGAAAAATAAGAGAGAATGTCAGAGAGTTACTCAAAAAAATAATAATAAATTAAGAAAATAAATGCTGAAAAAATTATGGGATTTACAATGAAAAATTTGGGGGTCAGACTACCCAAATTTGGAAAACCAAACAAAAAATTTCAAAACACAAAACTAAGCCGTTTGCCTCCCGGATAATGTATATTTTATGTACTCGAAGAACAAAAACACATCCTTAACTCGGCGTTTTCGGACCCGTCAGATGGCAACGTTGCCGGGGAGGCAAACAACTTAGATTTTTGTTTTGAAATTTTTTTGTTCGGTTTTCCGCATTCGGGTAGTCTGTCCCCCGAATTTTTCATTGTAAATCCCATAATTTTTAGCATTTATTTTTCTTATTTTATCATTTTTTGAGTCACTCTCTTACATATTCTCTCTCTTATTTTTCTTGCGAGGTACCCGGCGTACGTGGAGCGGTTTTTCAAGAAACCGATGCATCTTCACCGACATCTGAAGAAACCGCAATTAATTTAAGATTGAGTCGAGTCGTGAGAGAGCATAGAGTCTAGGTTTTAAATTTTTGGAAATTTTATTTTCTGCTCATTTATAGCGGTGTCTGTTTGGACTCTCGCGTGTGTACAAAGACTTTGAACTCTATTTGTGGTGTGCCGTGGCCTGTTTCACTCTCCGGTGAGGGTGGGGCCCTACTTGAGTGGCGATTAGGATAGACCTGCACATACGACTCTCAGAGCATTTTCATTTTTTATTGTGCTCGTAGGATCTAAGTCCACACTGCACTTTAACTGAGACGCACATAGATCGTTCAACTTAGCCAAATTTAACTCAATTCTTCCCGCTAATAGAACTTTCTGCTTAGGTGCGGTTTTCATCGGCTTGCACGCATTTAGAATAATTTTTTCAATTCTGTATTGCATCCCACATGGAGATTGCGAGGAGGCACTGTAAGTCTTCTAAATGAACATCCATCATAGTTTTTCGTGTGCATCGGCTTTTCCCGAACTCCTCCCTCTTGTTTTATCGCATAAATCTAAAGGAAATTGGGACTGGACGGTAGACCTGTATTTATGCTCATTCAAATTCTTCAGTGATCACCTAATTAAAATTGGGACTGCTAACTATAGCTGATCTTAATAACCCATAAAATCAAGAATTTCTGCGGGAAAGCAACCCCGACCTTGGATGATTTTATTTTTCTGAGTGAGCGAGAGACGGCACTTAAGGATAGAGCCCAAATCCGAAATCTCAGCTCGCTAAATTTTTGCCAAGATTGATTTATCACCAACTCAAATCGAAAAGATAATAGCCGAGCTCTTACGACCTCATTGTGTGCGTTGGTGAACTTGGGGTTTGAATTGTGTTTGCATTGGTATGCGTGAACCGATTTCAAGATCAATAGCCACACATTTGATTTCTCTTGACTATCCCGTGCAATCATCTCTCCTCTTTTCTTGATAATGGAACTCTTGTCCAAAAACTCTCGCAGAACCAACCCCTCATTCCTTTCAGCTCTTTCAAAAATAGCCGAACGTTTATCCGAGAATCCATCAGAGCTATACTATGAAAATGAATTCGTATCGGTTAGACCCAAAACACCTCCCCCTCAACCACCAATAAATCCATCTCCTCTGCTAATCCGATCTGTTTCATGAATAACAACCCTTTGTATTCAGAGCAGACAAAACAACAAATGATTGAGGTCTCTACTTCTTCATTTATCAATCCTCTTTACGCTGATCATACAATTTATCCTTCATATTCAGTAAATGTCAATCCATCATTTATGGGAGATGATAACCACATGATCCAATGGAACACTTCTTCACCTCTTCCATCGACCCTCCCCTTAAACACCAATGAACAATAATTATCTTGGATTGAACATAACAACCCCCTCTTCACTCATACAGAGGATTGGACCGACCACATAGGAACACACCCCCTCTTCACTCATACAGAGGATTGGACCGACCACATAGGAACACATCAACCCTATATGTTGACTCCACAATATCAAGGTTCGACCACTCAAAGGATTGAACTCTCCTCGGACCAACTCCACACACCTAGACCATATGAGCAGCCACCTTCCATGATTATTGAGGAGGTACTCTCAGAAAACGATAATCATGTACCGGATATTTCAAGAGACTCCTCCTCTAGTACATATAGAAAAATGGAAGAGGACATTCAATTACAAAAACATATCCCAACTGCTCGCATGCTTGGTCATGAAGAGATTTTGGAGAATATTTTGAGGATGAATAAGAAATTTGATTTAATGGAGGATAGATTTCAAGAACTTGCCGATCGACTAATCTCTGGTAACTCGGACATGAAAATGAATGAGGAAGTGATTGGATCTGAGACTGAAAATTTTGAGGATATTCAAGAACCTAGGGACGATTCTGACAATATCACTTCCGCATATTCTTCCCCTAGAGATGACTATGCCACTGACTATCACTCTAAACACCCGAACCCCTGTTCATCTGAGGAACATACCACACCCCCACACCACCCAGAAAATACCAAAAAAATGGAAATATTTGAAAACCACAAAAAAATTGAAAATCTCGAAAATTTCATAAAAATTGAAACTGAAGACGATCTACAGAATTTGGATCCGACTGTACGGGAAGCACTGGAAAAACGCTTGATGTTTGAACTTCCCTTTATACAGGCCATTGAACACTTCCCCGACCTGAAAAGATTTATAACAGATAAAGTAATGAACAAAAAGTCGGGTAGGATACGAACAAAGACCGAAAGACATATCTTGTCAATGGCCTCCTCCTTGGTGTTGAGGAGAAAAACCAAGAGCCGCATAGTGAAGCGGTTGCCCAGATTTGACTGTGAAATCAAAGACACAATATTCACCCATGCTCGAATTGATGACGATGCACCGATCAATATCCTCCCGACCTCTGTATTTCATGAACTCAAACTCGAACCAATTCGGAAGATACGAGAGATTGTTCAATTGCCAGACCGATCGATAAAAAGGCCGAGAGGAACCATTTATGTCATCATGAAATTCCAAGATACTCCGGTCAAAGTAGAATTCACGATCATTGATATTGAGCATCAAGGAGAATTCACCCAATCTCCAATCATTCTCGGAAAGCCATTCTTGGCATTGGCCAAGGCGAGTATTGATTATGAGACTCGGGAAATCAATTTCACAACATTGGAAGCACTTAGATCTGACCCTGTCTTTGAGGAACCACGATCTGTTGAGGTAACCCACGAAGTCCCCGACAACCGTAACCATGAAGCGGTAGAAGAGCCCTACCCCGCAGCCACACCTGAGATAGCGGTTGTTGATGAGACTATTGGTTTAGAAAATCTCCCCCCTGCCCCATTCCCAGCCGCTCTCACAATGGAGAATCATGTATATGAATCATATGATCCGGAGACTTATGCATGGGCACACCCTGGGTCAACCTACTCTGACTACATGGATTACATCAACTCGACACAGGAATGCACCAACATCGAATCAATTGAGAAAGAACATGCAGAGACTCTCCCCAGTATTTCAATTCCCGCGGATCTCAAAATAGACAAATCTTTCTACTACGATCTTGAGACATATGCATGGTCACACCCTGGAGCAACATTCTCTGAATATCTTGACCAAATCATCCCAAATCGAGAGTGCTCAAATATTCGAGAAACTAAGAACAAATACGCAGACCAAGCACCAACCAAGGAGAATTCCAATGGCTATTCAACTAGACATTCAAGTGAACTGACACCTTCACGACGAAAGAAAAAGAGAGTGACCTTTGACCTTTCGGAAGAGGAATCATGTGATGATCCATCATCAGGTCCGGAAAAGATGGTCTACATGAGTGAAGCGTGTTCGACAGCTCTAAAGCCATATCTTCATAAGGATCCAAAATTCAATTCTCGTTGGACAACTCCCGTTCCTAACTACTATTCATCCAAAGCTAATGCTCCTGCACTCTTTAAGTACACTGGAATTATTTCATATGAGCTGACTGAGACCGATGCTTCTGAGTATTCATCTGAGGACAAACCGATTGACCCTAAGAAGGAACGAATTCTGAGGAAACAACTGAAGAAACAAAAAGACCAGAATACTTGGAGTATGTCCACTTTCAATTACTACTCCTCTGAAGATAACTCTGATGATGGATATCTTTCATCTGACTCAAGCACTTCATCTATTATCCATCATGATTTTTCTGAGGATGACACTGATCATAGTTGGGAATCATATGCCTCATCTCTGACTCATCATTACGATCTCCCACCGCAGGCTCACAAGAAGATCAGCCGAAAACCGCCTTAATCATCGGCTACCCACCCTCCCTCCCGACCACATCGGTCTCCTTGTATAGCTTCTTCCTCTACTTAGGCCAAGGCCTAAGTATAGGGGGGACCGATGCCATCTGTACATACCATCCTTCTCCTTCTTCCAATCACTTCACTTCCACCTCCTTCCATACTTAGGCTGATAAGAGCCTAAGTATAGGGGGGACCGATCCCATTTATATATACTCTCCTCATTTCCTGACCTCCTTTCTTTTCATTTTTTTCCCACTCCCTTACGCTTAGCCCGAGCTATGTCTTCCGCTTCTTGTGCTCTGAGGACACAACACTCGCTAAGTATAGGGGGGTCTGTATATATACTTTGTATATATTTTATCCATATCTCGTACTTTCGCGTAAGTCTATATGTATTTACGGGGTGGGTACTAACTTAAAAAAAACAACAAAAACAAACACAAGAAAAAAAAAGAGTTATCCTACTAACCCTAACCGTGTCAAATTTTTTTTGAAAAAAAAGAAGGCTTCTTATTCCATTCTCTGCATAAAAAAAAATCCCATGCATAAAATGTCAAAAAAAATAAAAAAATCCCTAAAAAAATGTGTCTGCATTTCACACACTTGCACTTCATCCAGCACCGCATGCATTTGCATTTGTGAAAAGTCATTGGGTTCTGAACCGAGTTATGAGCCGAAATCGACAGTGGTCTGGACTTGACCTTAATCCACCTAATTTTCAGAGGAACTTCATCGAGAAATAGGATTTTGAGAGCTTCAGGTCTTTTGACTTAATTCCTTAAGTTCCACATGATAATGTACAATGTTTGACTCTTAGTGTCTAACCTGGTCTCTTCATTCTGGGTACAACTCTGGAATAAGGAATTAATTCGCACTCTCGCACTATGCACTTAGCTCAACCCAGACGGGGTGTTGGAAGACTGTGTGAGTCTCTTCTCTTGTAGCGTAGAAATCTAAAGACCGGAGTACGGGTTGAAATAAAGCTTCGGAAAATGGATGGACGGTTGGGCACAATTTTTTCTAAGACCCCAAAAAATTGTACGGAACAAAAAGATTCTATATCCGTAGGGGCACAACAAGATCCAAGCAGAACCACCAAAAACTCCATATACAAAGAAGCATCTACCAAATAAAAATTTGACCAAAAAGGTCCAAGCTTTAAGAAACCTGCAGATCTTGGTGGAGACTTGGCTACACTGGCCATCTTCACAAGGAGAGGTGACTATACTGGCCACCCTCCAGTTCTTTTCTCTTTCTTCTATCTTCTCCCTCATTCGATTGTGAACACAGCGCGACAGACCTTAGAAGGAAATACCTGACTCCCCGAGGACGAGTTACTGGAGAGGAGAGGAGCATGGTAGTCCGGCATTCTGAACGGGAAGAGCTAAAAACCTTCACACACATGAGTCGGTTGTTCAATATTCATAGGGTATACTTTGGGAAGAGGATTGATCTAAGATGACTTCTGAGCCGAAACTGTGACAATGATGTGTAGAGCTTGAGGGCTGTTGATTTTAAAATTCTAAGTCTCACAGAAGTTCCGCCACACTATTAATCCAAAGGTCGAGTCTAGTTTCATTTTCACCTTCAGCTCATGGTCTTGGTATGGAACCCAATCTCATTTCACTTCATGGCATTTCTTTTTGATGCTCAGGGACGAGCATGGTTTAAGTATAGGGAGATAATGAATCTCGGATTCACCACTCTAAATCTCATTGATTAAGCTCAAGTCCCTCAAAATCAACTGCATTTCTGCATTTATTTCGCATAATTAGCATTCGTGCATGGTTTCATAAGAATTGCATTTTAGCATTAATTTCTGCATAAAATAAGGAGCCAAAAATCCAAGCCAAAAATGACCTGTAAATAGCATAACTTCCCCTATTTTTAACTCCTTCATGCTAACTCCGAATGCCACAAAACCACATCCACTGTGTGCACGTCGCTAACAAGAATAAATAAAAAATACAAAAAATCACTAAACCTGTTAAGTGGACCAAAAACCCAAACCCTAGTTTCAGGATTTTCGCGCATGTATACTCTTCGGGACGACATCCCATGTAAAAGAACAAAAACACAGCCTCCATATGAGCCCGAATTCATCGACAATGATGGAGTGGTGCCGTCTATGATTAACGTGGCTTTGGGCACAATGTCAATCAAAATTAACTCTACAGTCTATGATTTTTCGGGGATTTTTAGAGCAGCGGTTAATTAACTGAGAATTTTAGAACACAAACTGGGTAAAATATGCAAATTTCCACAGAATAAATAATTATTAATCAACCACTAGTCACAAAAATATCCACGACATGTCAAAATGTAGAGAATTACATGAGGAACACAGTGCTATTTTTAAATAAATAAAATGATGTCATGTAAATGTTCAAAATTTAAGGGAAAGACAAGGGTATCTATGCAATAAAAATATATAAATAAAAATACAGAATAGCCTAAATGCAATTACCGATAACAGGTAGGGGTGCCCTTGCAAAATTCCCAGAGGGGCACGTGCGTGGCACGTGCCCTCTGGGGGCGGGGGCTGGAATGTGAAAAGGAGAACTTCCAGGGGGGCACGTGCAATTTGCCCCCTCGATCACGTGCGGAGCACGTGACTAGGGGTATGAGGTCACGTTGACGTCCCCCCACACGCGCCTTGCACGTGGGGGGTCTCGGGCTTCGAGCCTGGCCTACGGCTGGAGGCGGTGGTGCGATGGCCGACCAGTGGGCTGCTGCTGGCGGCGTTGTAGTGGCGGAGGAGAAGCCGGCGAGGGGCGGTCAAGGGCCGACACACGGCCGAGGTGGAGGAGCGGCGTAGCGGAGCCGCTGTGTAACAACCACTTTATCTTAGAAGTGACAGCCATTAAGTGCAGATAAGAGTCTACCATATAAATTTAGATATGACTATACATATAATCATGTTTATTACATTTTCCAATCAAAATAGCATGGGAATAATAGCATCTAGTATGCATATTTTATGAGGTGGAAAAAAATAGAGAGTTGATACATGTCAGATTATTTTGCAATGATAGGTTAATGTCTATAAATTACAAAATATAAGGGTATGAATTGACAAATATATATAATTTTTGGAATAGTTGAGCACTACGTGGATCTTATTACAAGATCTTTGCATGAAATATAATTAAGTTGAGAAGTGGGATTTAAGTATTATATTATATGAGCTTGGAGGGTGCCATGTAGCACTAACGTGTCTATCTGAGAACTAAAGAAAGAAAAATGGATTGGCACAAAGGGTTTTCTGGTGGCTGATATAAAGATAAGCAGTACGCCACTTTCAGCTTCGTCTCATTTACACTTTCAACTTAGAAGCTTTCCGTAGACACCATAGAACGAGAGATCCTTGCGGGACAAATTCGTAGGGGACTCAATAGGCGACTTCTCAGGTATTTTCTCCAACGGGTGTTTTAGATTCATGTGAACCCTTCAGTCAAATCTGTATATTAAACGAGACCTTTTAGTTATGATTCCAGGTGTTTAGAAAGATGTTAACATATGGATGATATTATCGTTGTCAAAGACATAGTAAATAAATATAGGTGAAGTCATTCATATGATATGGACGTGTGTGAATGTTGAATTTCATATATAAGTATTCGTTTCTTGGTGGCAGATATGAGATCTGAAATTAGTTGCAACCAGATCATGTTAAAAAAAAATAATCATAACATCATAGCAAACTTGTGTAGGCGTGGACGAGTATACACATGTGGATGGTATTCCAATATTACAGAACACCACAAGATCCATACTAATAGGTAATGGGAGTAAACATTAATGGTTACCAGAACCTCGGTTTTAGATTAATCAATTACATTAGTCGAAATGTCAGACTATTAGTGTTAAGGAAAAGAATTGATCATACATGGGTTTACAGGGTTTATAAAAAAAAAACATACGGTGGGATATTTTGTAGTTCAGGCAAGTGAATTCCTTATTGGTAATCTTGATTCTATGCGGATGTTTAAATTCAGGTGGAGGGTATCGACAGTAACCCGAGAGTGTAAAAAGTGAAGATAATATCAAAAATTGTTTTTAGCAAGGTGAGTGGTTACAAACTTCTATTTACATTGTCAAGTTTGAAATATGTTTTATGTTATGTTTCATGATTTATGATGCTACTATTAGTATTTCAAAGTTAGCATTTATCACATTATGCAAAATTTTTATGTCTATTTGCAAGATTATTTGATTTATGGTTTTCAAGTGGCATATATGAAAAATATGATAGGTATGTTGGAATGTATGCACCCTAGATCTACCTAAAAGAACAGTCATGAACAAGTAAGAGGGCTTTGGGCCCGTGATGAATCCACGTTTCATCATCTTTATTCTATCATTTTGGCCTTAAAAACCCTAGTAAATGCGCATAAATAGGCGTAATTTAGGCATTCTAGCATTCATGCATATGTGTGTAAATATTGTATAAAATGCGGTTTTTAAAGTCAAAATAATAGAATAAAGAAAAGAAAAGAAAAAGAATAAAATATTGTAAATATTTTATGACCCGAAACCCCGAGACCTAGGCATCTTGATGAATAGGTCGACAAGGAATAAAGTAGGGGGAGATAAGGGCCAAAACACAGATAAAATACCTATACATTTTATTCATTCTTTATTCATTTTGGGACCTATTTTTGGTTCCACTTTTTATACATCAAATAAAGAAACATTGAACATGAAAGTTAGAAATAATTTTATAAAGAAAAATACAAAATTGATTTCACAAAAAAATAATGTGCAGATAAAAAGTTATGGTCTGAATAAAAATCCAGAATCCCAACTTCCCAGACCCGTATCTCACAAACGACAACTCCAAATGCATCAAACTCACCTTTAATTGTATATAGAAGAAAATAAGCTATTTAATGGCGGTGGTTTCGCATTTGGCAGAGCTACGGTTTGAAAGTTGAGTTTTGGACCCTCATTGTATACTTGTACATATTAAAATATTCAATTTATTATTTATTTATTATTTTTATAATTTTATATTTTTATAATGTTGTAAATAATACTTGTAATAATTATGTATATTAAAATCAGAATAAAACCATCATTAAAACTCAAATAAAAATACCTGTATATATTCAATACATAGGTATATTACCTATAGACATACCTATACAAAACATACTTGTATTTTATTAAATATACAAAATAAATCAGAAAAATAAAATAAAAATATATTTGTGTCTATAAAAGTATTTTATAATTTTAGAAAATAAAAACCAAAATAAAATAAATTAAAAATACCTAAATAAAAATAAAATACTTAAGAACATAGATATAGATACCTATAAGGGTATAAATGCAAACTTGTAAAAATATACCTCATAAAAATAATTAAAAATAAGAATAAAATACTACATAAAATTACAAACACTTTTCATTTTATAATTAAAAATTAATAAAATCATTTCCTATTTTTTATTGAATTTAGAAATCTTTTTTTCCAAGGTTTTTTCTGGTTGGTCCACGTGGACCAACCAGACTTCTCCCTTGGTTGACCTCGGTCAACTCTCTGACCGAGGTCTGCTGCCTGTCAGAATGATATTTCTTGGACTTCGAGGATTTTTGGAGGCCGATCCTTTCATCGAATCAGGTCGACCTCTTCACGAGATTTGTAGTCCTACCATCCAGCTATCACGCCTACTTGTTATCTTGGGGAATGGATCAAAGACGCGCCCGTGATACCTCGTTGAAAGTGCCTCCTCGACCAACTTTCAAAAACCCCCCAAACCCCTCCATTCGAATTTGAACCCGATCTGACCTTGGCTTTGGCTCCCTTAGGCGTGCTCAGGATGGATCTTGGTGACAGGAAGGTCTCCAGCTAGCCAGAGAGGGCAGGGCCAAGGCGGAGCGGCGCTCCAAAGCCCCCATCTCCGGCGCCGCCGTCGAGGTTCACTTCTTGGCTTCTACAGCCAATGGAGGTTGCATTGTTCTATTTTTTTTAGCCATTAGTTAGCTGTTAGGTTAGGTAATTATTTAGTGCATTTAGTTCGCTGCCAAACATACTCATTTCGCCCCCTTCCACAATCGAACACCTCACCGGAGCTCTTGGGCTCCGGCGACCATCTTCACCACCCCCACGCATCCCACTCTGTCGCCAATAAAAGCCAAGCTTTTCTGCATACCTCTGCCGTGTTTGCTCTTGTTTTTGCAGGGCTTGAAGGAGGCATCTGAGCCTCGTCGACACCAAGAACGCCTCCCCAGGTCGGCTGGAGCTTCTGCGAGCGGCTGGGGGCCACCCATTGGCCGTCGGCTCAATCTGGGCCGCCTGGGAGTCGGGAAGGAGCAGCAGGGGTCGGACGAGCCCCTCGATCGAAGGTTTGGCGGTCGGGAGCTGGCCCATCACCTCAACAGAACTCGGCACTGCCGAGTTCTTCGTTCGTTCTTCCAGCCACACCTGGAGCCGTTGGATCACGTCTGTTCTTGCCGCATAGCAGCGTGCGTTGGATCGTCCGCGAGTCCAGGCCGTCCGATTGTCATCAGCGTTTTAATCGCGGCCATTGATTTGAAGGGGTATCGGCCCCCCCAGCACCTGACACGCGGCTTAAGTGGGCGTCTTGACGTCGTTGGATCGCAAGCGAGATTGGGTAATTTGCGTCAATTAACCTGCAACTTTTTGTAATATTTTATCCATACTGAAACGCTGATCAGCTGTTGGGTTATTTTTGGAACTTTTACATCGTGGCCCCCCGATCTTTGAGATTTAGCTATCGAGTCATTACCAGGTCACGCGCATCCTGCACGTGACTTGGTGTTTTTGTATCAAGACCCCTTAGAGTTCTCTATTTCATTTCAGTTCCAGAAATGGTTTAAAGAGTGTTAATTATTTTTGGTGATCTTGCGTTATAGCCCTTGACATTTTTGATAATTGCGAGCTCGCCCTCGACAGGCGCGTGTTTGGCACGTGCTTGAGGGACTTTTGTACTCGCACCCCGACGGCTTTGAGCATTTCATTTTGGTCCAGAAAGTACTTTATTAAGTTATAATCTTTTTGAGATCTTGCGCAGAGGCCCTAAAACTTTCTGATAATTACAACAACGTCCCTGTCAGGCTTTGCATTGTTGTGTGCTTGCTGAATTTCTTTCGTGCATCTATTAAACCCTAAAAATCTACAAAAATTAACTTAAGTTCTTGTTGCATTGTGGATTTATGTCATATTTTTATTTTTCGTAATTAGTGCATTTTTATATTTATTAAAAAATCAAAAACATCCATTTTCAGCACTGTTTGCATTCTAAAATACCAAAAAAATATAAAAACACTCCAGAAAATTCCCAAAAAAATATATTTTGTTCCTTTTAGTGTGTTTTAATTTCAGACCAAAAATCATTAAAAAATACAAAACCAAACTCCTAAAAATTGCAAAACTCTAAAAACCTTCCTAAAAATTTATAAAATTCATAAAAAATCCAAAAATAGTGTTTCCTTTTCCTGAATTTTCTTTGTTTTATTATCTTTAACTGAAAATTAAGTTGGGGAATTTTTGCCACTGATTTCTATTTTATTTCTCCATTTTAAGTTTCAGCCTTGCTTTTTGCCACTGTTTGCTTTATTTTGCTAATTAAAAATACCAAAAACATTCTAAAAATTACCCAAAAATCACAAAAACAGTAAAAAAATATAAAAAGACTGAAAAGACTTTGTTTCCTAATTTTTGCACATTTTTCTCTATTTTTATAAATACTTTAGTTTCCCTTTTATTACATTGTCTTTAATCTCCAATATTGAAAAAAAAAAGAAAATATAAAAATAGAAAATACAAAAAGAAAATATAAAATCAGTAAATTAAAAATCAAAATACAAAAATATAAAATTAAAAATTAAAAAAAAATATAAAATTAAAAACCCACAAAAAATTAGCATTAATAGACTCTTGATCACATACACACACATTTTGAGCACTTGTGCCCCGTTCTACCTGTCTGCTCCCTGTGTTCGACCTCTACAATACTTGCACCTATACACATCTTGTTGTAGAGTTATAATAAATTTTAACTCCGCACATTTACTTTCATTGCTTGATATATTTGTCGTGGGTTAATTGTTGTTTGAATCTCGGATTTCGTCGGAGGTCAAATCAGCGACTGTTGATTCGCCTTGTGAGTCAACACGACCTCTGCGATTTCTTGGTTCAACAAATGGCGCCGTTGCCGGGGAGCAACAACGCGTAGTTCGGGTCTTGTTTGTGATTGTGATTTATTGTCTATTTTCGCGGCTTTTATTTCTGCTTGTTTTATTTTGCATTATTTTTGATATATCTTGTGAATTGTCTAACCACTCTCCTTGTTTGGATTCCGTGCGAGGTACGTGGATCGAGGGAGGAGCCCCTCTTGGAGCACCTTGGCACCCACGTGAAGCGGCTCTAGCTGAGCACGAAGAAGAACTGGGAGGATTTTGCAGGACAATTTCTTAGCATTTATTTTCTTGCATTGTATTTTGTAATTTAAGTGAGAGAGAGACCATTAATTGTAATAATACAGGTACCCCCGGACTTGGACTTTAGAGCCTAATTTCCAAGTGATTGTTCACTTGGAGGCTCTCGCGGTTTTTGTCGGCTTTTTCTCGCATTCTTTTTATTTTGTTTTGTTTTTCGATTTTCTTTCTTTTGTGTGATTGAGCCCCTAGTTCTAGGATTGCTTGCGATAGACTAAGGCCAAACACCTAATACCTTGCATGCTCCTATAGTATCGTTTGGACTTAGTCAAATTTAAACAGTCGCGTCGTCATCTTCTAACCCGTGTGCCGTGAGCGAGCCCCATCAAGCGCTACTCCTGAACTCGAGTGTGTCGAGAAGAGGAGGGGTAAGCCAAGACCGGACTCCAGGGTCGAGGATTGGTGGTCGACTTGTGGTGCTTCCCGCTAATAGCAATTTCTGAAACTTAGGGCGATTTCATCGGCTTGCATTTGCATATAGATAGGTTTCAATTCTGCTGAGCATCCTTGCATGTAGAGTGCTGGAGGCAAGGTGAGCATTTACGCTTTAGCATCCATCATTATTTGCCGCTTGCATTGCTTTTCCGACTCTCCCTCTGATTTTGATCACCTAGGTGCTAAGTGAAATTGAATCCTCGTTAGGCTCGTGCATTACTCACTAAAAATTCAAAAAAAGTGATAATCAATAAAATTGGGACTGCTAATATTACTTGACCCTAAAACCGATCAAAAAGAAAAATCTTGTATTGGGGCGAGTAATCCCCTCATTGTCTTCATTTTATTTGCTCACGCACACCTTAAGGATTAGTGCCCAAATCCCATCAAGCCCCTAAGTGTGTGTGAAATTCTTTGACTTCTCACCTAACTCTAAAACCGACAAGATAAAAAGACCGCTCTTGCGGTCTCTACCGAGTTGAGTAGGTGAATTGAGGGTTTGTATTCTTTTTATTTTTTGGTTGTGATTGTTTTGTGTGTCCTAGATCATCCCTGCGCATTTGCGCCTTCTTCTTCATTCTCTTGACTTGACCATCGTGCTCTCCCGATCATTTTCTTTTGTTTCGAGATGGCCGACTGGAGCGTATTCTATCCGGACTTCGCGGATCCCTCCTTCACTCCAGCCGGTCCACCTCCTTTTTTCCAGGAGGACTTTGCTCCTGACTTTTGTACATATCCGCCTCAGCCACAGTATCAGGACTCGGATTTCTACCCACACCCACCTCTATCTCCACCTATGTATTATCCGCCTCCACCTTCACATCCACCCGAGACTGAGATGATGGAGTCACCTTTCATGGAGTCCACCCTTGAGCACTTGACCCAGATGATGGATCATATGAGACAGAGGATTGACACCCTCACTAGTACCAATAAGAGTGACCATGATATTCCACCATTTGATGATATGGGTTCACTCGAGGATTTCCATGAGAGCTTGCAATCGCCCAAAATACAAAAAAATGAGAAAATTTTAAAAACACAAAAAGATTTCGGGAGACACACGATCGAGTCGGACTGTGAGGAGAGCGCCCACTTGCCAGACTTCTTGACCACACATGCATTCACACCCAGTCCCACCTTTGACCCCGAGGATGCCGCTGTACAGACTGCTCTTGGCATACCTCGTGTATATGCTGATTCCGACTTCCTCCCTTGTATGGAGGAGGTCCAAAAATTCAAAAAAATACTGACTGAACCCGAAGTGGTGGCCATCATACATGAGATCATCCGTGCCCCACTTCAGCAGGCCATGACCGATTTATCTGCTCCTCTTCCTAAGAAGAGAAAGCGGAGGAGCAGATCTGAGCGTCATATCTTGACCATGGCCACTGCCCACGCCATCACACACCGTCCCATTCCTAAGAAGAGGAACACTGCCACACCTTTCATTAGCTGCACCATCTCTGACCACACATGTGATCACACTCTCCTAGACGGCGGTGCTTCTATTAGCATCATACCCTTCTCGCTGGTACAGTCTCTTCACCTAGGGCCTCTCAAGAAGACCAGGATGATCGTACAGTTTGCTGATGGATCAATTAAGAGGCCGAAGGGTATCCTTGAAAACGCCGTCATATCGATTCAGGGCACGAGCCACAATGTTGATTTTGTCGTATTGCCCATGGAGACCTCCACAGGGGAGCATTCTCCAATCATCCTGGGACGACCATTCCTCGCCTCTGCGAGGGTCGTTATTGACTATGGATCAGGAGAGATTCGCTTCCGTCCTGCTGACGCGAGCGAAGTGTTGATCACCGCACCCACTGCCGACCAGAGACCTGCACCTGATATGACTTCACCTATCTTGGCTGACCCCGAGGACTATGATTTATATGAGGATATCAGAGAGACATTCTTTATGACCGACGATGAGACCCGAGAATTCCTCTCCAAGGAGGAAAGCTCGGAAAGCATAGACCTTGGTGTTTCCGCTTCCTGTGATTGGCGATGTGTCGATGATATCCGCGGGATTTACATGATCGACACTATTGAGCGGAGGGCAGATATAGAGACTATACAGGATGGACATGCTTTGACTACTTCCACTGATGAGTCCGCTCCTGTCCATGTAGATACTGATGAGACTAAGGCCGAATTTGATTTTGTTGCTTTTCTTCAGAGATTCGGACCTTTTGATGAAAAAGATGATCCAGTTGAGATTATAGAGGACGAACAGAGTTCGACTACTTCCACTGATGATTTCGTTCCTTTTGATTTTGACCTGGACGAGGACTCGCAGGATGACTCCGATTACACTTCTTCCGATGATGATGAGTTTGTCCCATTTCACTTTGATATCAGCGAGACTCCCAAGGCCGGACCTAGCCGTACTTCTTCCACTACTCCGTCTGTACCTTCACACCCTAGGGCCCCCGAGGACTTACACCTTGTCGACCCTGATCGGATTCCGTCCACTGTGGACCCCGATGTCGACCTGCACCACACTAGATCTATTCCTCAGCGGTCTCGCAAGAAGGTTCGCTTTCTACCTTCTTGACCCTCTGTACATCCATCCTGTTGTACATTCGTGTTGTGTACCTCCGTCTCTCTTCCGTATTGCTCGTCCACCCATTCTCGTGTTTGCCTAGCTTAGGACGTACTTTGTCCTAAGTATAGGGGGGTGGACGAGCCGAGTGTTCTTTCATCGTTCTGTGTCATCGCTCCTGTCGTTGCCTATACTTAGGGCTTCTTTCACCCTAAGTATAGGGGGAGTGATGCGTACATCCTCACAATCTCTTCTTCTAATTTCATCTCTTTTTCTTCTTTTCTTCTTTTCTTCTTTTCCTTGTCTATCTTCTTCATCTATCAAAAACGTGCCGCCCTTGTAGACAGTTTTCCATACTTAGGACGTACTTTGTCCTAAGTATAGGGGGGTGTGCACCCCGAGTTTCTCTATTCTTTTCGATCCTCTCCATTGTCTCCTCTTCTTGTCTATACTTAGGGATATCTTACCCTAAGTATAGGGGGAGACAATCTGAGTACGATCTGTTCATTCCCACCCTTGACCCTCCCTGCTTTGTGTACAGTCTGCTATACTTAGGATTATTTGATCCTAAGTATAGGGGGGACGGTCAACTTCTCATTGATTCATTCATCCATTCTTTAGACTTGCCTATACTTAGTACGAGTTATGTCTTCTCTTTTCTCTCCGATCTATGAGGACATAGCTCAAGCTAAGTATAGGGGGGTCGTATATACTACGTATATACTTTAGCCATAACTCGTACTTTCGTATTTTCCTAATAATATGGCTAAAAATTCTTTAAAATTCATTAAAATTCTTAATAAAAAGATGTCGTTATTCCTCAAATTCTTTTGTATTTACTGATTAATAAATCAGGTGAAAATGTTTTTTGCAAAATGTTTGAAAAATAGTTTGAAAATCTTTGTGAACATCTATTGAAAACTATTTTTAAAATGTTTTGTTTCGTGTTTTCAACCTGTGTGAAAATGTGTGTTTTGCAAAATTTCTTTTCTTTGTGTGAAATAAAAATGTTTGAAAAATGATTTGCAAATGGTTTGAAAAATGGTTGCAAAAAATGATTTGAAAAACCTATATATACTGTTTTGAAAACCTTTGCAAAATGATTTTCAAATGTGTGTACATGTTTGCAAAAATGTTTGTAAAAATTATTTTGGACTATAGTTTTCAAAAATTATGTGAAAAGCTTGTGTCAAATAAGTTTGAGGAATATTTACATCACACCAAAATCCACTATATACATGTACTTATAAAATTGACCACTTACCCCTGTAAATTCTAAAATCCACTTCTTGTATATAAAGAAGCACTCCCGTGTACATATTTTAACCTATTTTTCAGCCAAAACCTTTTTGTTTTCAAAAATCCCAAAAACATTTGCAAAAACTAAAATCCAAAAACATTTGAAAAATCTTTTTGAAAAATACAAAAAAAAATTGCATCTGCATGCATCATCTTTTCAAAAATCCATAAAAAGTTCAAAATCTTTGAAAAATTGCATCACAAAAATATTTTCTGCATATCATTGCATGGCATGAGCATTTTTCGGATTGAGTTTAATAGTTGAACAAGTCTAAGTAAAATACGGAGATTGGAGCTTGATTGGACCTTAAAATCTACCTAATAACAGGAACCTTATAGGAACTGGGTTTGAGGTACTTCAGGTCTAGTTGACTTAATTCTTTGAGGATCACGGGACTTGGTTCAATGGATTCTTGACTGCCTAAGTAGAGTATTTCGGAGCACACGCACGACTCTTGTTGATAATGACCTAACTTGGACACCTGCACTTTCACATAGCTCTCCACGGATGAGGTGGTGAGGAGGCAGTTTCCTTTGGCTTGGGGTAGCATATGAGGGTAGTACTTCTAGGCGGAACCTCTCTTCTTCTTATAGTGAAGGAAGTGCACCTCAACTTGGTCTAGTGGTGATGAAGGCTAAAGACAGAAGCCGTGGGTTGCAATAAAGCTTCAAAAGAGGGATAGTCTACTGGCTCAAGAGGAAAATTTCTTGTATATATGCTGCACCATGTAGATATGTTGTACAGATGCAATTGAAAAAAAAAAAAGGAAAAAAAAAAAGAAGAACTCCAAAAAAGTGGTGGGTCGGATTGAAAATTTAATAACCCCACCGGAGTGCATATAGTCCAATAAAGCAAAAGCTTATGGTATCCATGTCACATCTCATGAAGCTTGCAGCGGGAGACTTAGCTACACTGGTTGAGCTCCCAAAAGTCTATACTTCTTCCCCCTCTTCTTGAGCCGGTTGCACTTGAACTTAGAAGGGAATACCCCGCTTCTCGAGGAAAGAGTTGCTAGACCGAGGCATTAGAGTTACCAGGTTGAGGGAGGTTGTTTCTTTGTCACTTCTGAGGTAGGGAGCTACATATCACTTACACTGTACGAGTCAGACTCATAGTCGTAAGAGTTTGCGTATGAGTTGAAGTATTTCTGACCTGGCTATTGAGGAGACTTGGACAGAGTTTTGGGATTCTCAAGGACTGTTGGATTTCAAACTTGGTTCTCATTAAGGTTCCGACCGCACTAAAATTCCAAAGGTCCTATTTAAGCTCCAAACTTTGATTTTGTGAAGACAAGTTTGATAATCAAGATTAATCCAATTTTCTTCTTTTTCTTTTCTTTATTTTTCTCTTTCTGCACTTATTGCATAAGTGTTTGCTAGGGACTAGCAAAGGCAAGTATAGGGGGATGATGAATCCACGTTTCATCATCTTTATTCTATCATTTTGGCCTTAAAAACCCTAGTAAATGCGCATAAATAGGCGTAATTTAGGCATTCTAGCATTCATGCATATGTGTGTAAATATTGTATAAAATGCGGTTTTTAAAGTCAAAATAATAGAATAAAGAAAAGAAAAGAAAAAGAATAAAATATTGTAAATATTTTATGACCCGAAACCCCGAGACCTAGGCATCTTGATGAATAGGTCGACAAGGAATAAAGTAGGGGGAGATAAGGGCCAAAACACAGATAAAATACCTATACATTTTATTCATTCTTTATTCATTTTGGGACCTATTTTTGGTTCCACTTTTTATACATCAAATAAAGAAACATTGAACATGAAAGTTAGAAATAATTTTATAAAGAAAAATACAAAATTGATTTCACAAAAAAATAATGTGCAGATAAAAAGTTATGGTCTGAATAAAAATCCAGAATCCCAACTTCCCAGACCCGTATCTCACAAACGACAACTCCAAATGCATCAAACTCACCTTTAATTGTATATAGAAGAAAATAAGCTATTTAATGGCGGTGGTTTCGCATTTGGCGGAGCTACGGTTTGAAAGTTGAGTTTTGGACCCTCATTGTATACTTGTACATATTAAAATATTCAATTTATTATTTATTTATTATTTTTATAATTTTATATTTTTATAATGTTGTAAATAATACTTGTAATAATTATGTATATTAAAATCAGAATAAAACCATCATTAAAACTCAAATAAAAATACCTGTATATATTCAATACATAGGTATATTACCTATAGACATACCTATACAAAACATACTTGTATTTTATTAAATATACAAAATAAATCAGAAAAATAAAATAAAAATATATTTGTGTCTATAAAAGTATTTTATAATTTTAGAAAATAAAAACCAAAATAAAATAAATTAAAAATACCTAAATAAAAATAAAATACTTAAGAACATAGATATAGATACCTATAAGGGTATAAATACAAACTTGTAAAAATATACCTCATAAAAATAATTAAAAATAAGAATAAAATACTACATAAAATTACAAACACTTTTCATTTTATAATTAAAAATTAATAAAATCATTTCCTATTTTTTATTGAATTTAGAAATCTTTTTTTCCAAGGTTTTTTCTGGTTGGTCCACGTGGACCAACCAGACTTCTCCCTTGGTTGACCTCGGTCAACTCTCTGACCGAGGTCTGCTGCCTGTCAGAATGATATTTCTTGGACTTCGAGGATTTTTGGAGGCCGATCCTTTCATCGAATCAGGTCGACCTCTTCACGAGATTTGTAGTCCTACCATCCAGCTATCACGCCTACTTGTTATCTTGGGGAATGGATCAAAGACGCGCCCGTGATACCTCGTTGAAAGTGCCTCCTCGACCAACTTTCAAAAACCCCCAAACCCCTCCATTCGAATTTGAACCCGATCTGACCTTGGCTTTGGCTCCCTTAGGCGTGCTCAGGATGGATCTTGGTGACAGGAAGGTCTCCAGCTAGCCAGAGAGGGCAGGGCCAAGGCGGAGCGGCGCTCCAAAGCCCCCATCTCCGGCGCCGCCGTCGAGGTTCACTTCTTGGCTTCTACAGCCAATGGAGGTTGCATTGTTCTATTTTTTTTAGCCATTAGTTAGCTGTTAGGTTAGGTAATTATTTAGTGCATTTAGTTCGCTGCCAAACATACTCATTTCGCCCCCTTCCACAATCGAACACCTCACCGGAGCTCTTGGGCTCCGGCGACCATCTTCACCACCCCCACGCATCCCACTCTGTCGCCAATAAAAGCCAAGCTTTTCTGCATACCTCTGCCGTGTTTGCTCTTGTTTTTGCAGGGCTTGAAGGAGGCATCTGAGCCTCGTCGACACCAAGAACGCCTCCCCAGGTCGGCTGGAGCTTCTGCGAGCGGCTGGGGGCCACCCATTGGCCGTCGGCTCAATCTGGGCCGCCTGGGAGTCGGGAAGGAGCAGCAGGGGTCGGACGAGCCCCTCGATCGAAGGTTTGGCGGTCGGGAGCTGGCCCATCACCTCAACAGAACTCGGCACTGCCGAGTTCTTCGTTCGTTCTTCCAGCCACACCTGGAGCCGTTGGATCACGTCTGTTCTTGCCGCATAGCAGCGTGCGTTGGATCGTCCGCGAGTCCAGGCCGTCCGATTGTCATCAGCGTTTTAATCGCGGCCATTGATTTGAAGGGGTATCGGCCCCCCCAGCACCTGACACGCGGCTTAAGTGGGCGTCTTGACGTCGTTGGATCGCAAGCGAGATTGGGTAATTTGCGTCAATTAACCTGCAACTTTTTGTAATATTTTATCCATACTGAAACGCTGATCAGCTGTTGGGTTATTTTTGGAACTTTTACATCGTGGCCCCCCGATCTTTGAGATTTAGCTATCGAGTCATTACCAGGTCACGCGCATCCTGCACGTGACTTGGTGTTTTTGTATCAAGACCCCTTAGAGTTCTCTATTTCATTTCAGTTCCAGAAATGGTTTAAAGAGTGTTAATTATTTTTGGTGATCTTGCGTTATAGCCCTTGACATTTTTGATAATTGCGAGCTCGCCCTCGACAGGCGCGTGTTTGGCACGTGCTTGAGGGACTTTTGTACTCGCACCCCGACGGCTTTGAGCATTTCATTTTGGTCCAGAAAGTACTTTATTAAGTTATAATCTTTTTGAGATCTTGCGCAGAGGCCCTAAAACTTTCTGATAATTACAACAACGTCCCTGTCAGGCTTTGCATTGTTGTGTGCTTGCTGAATTTCTTTCGTGCATCTATTAAACCCTAAAAATCTACAAAAATTAACTTAAGTTCTTGTTGCATTGTGGATTTATGTCATATTTTTATTTTTCGTAATTAGTGCATTTTTATATTTATTAAAAAATCAAAAACATCCATTTTCAGCACTGTTTGCATTCTAAAATACCAAAAAAATATAAAAACACTCCAGAAAATTCCCAAAAAAATATATTTTGTTCCTTTTAGTGTGTTTTAATTTCAGACCAAAAATCATTAAAAAATACAAAACCAAACTCCTAAAAATTGCAAAACTCTAAAAACCTTCCTAAAAATTTATAAAATTCATAAAAAATCCAAAAATAGTGTTTCCTTTTCCTGAATTTTCT
This sequence comes from Ottelia alismoides, assembly GCA_037367405.1. Classification (NCBI taxonomy): domain Eukaryota; kingdom Viridiplantae; phylum Streptophyta; class Magnoliopsida; order Alismatales; family Hydrocharitaceae; genus Ottelia; species Ottelia alismoides. The sequence continues at coordinate 965,910 of JAZKJV010000093.1, read as the reverse complement.
TTGTTTTATTATCTTTAACTGAAAATTAAGTTGGGGAATTTTTGCCACTGATTTCTATTTTATTTCTCCATTTTAAGTTTCAGCCTTGCTTTTTGCCACTGTTTGCTTTATTTTGCTAATTAAAAATACCAAAAACATTCTAAAAATTACCCAAAAATCACAAAAACAGTAAAAAAATATAAAAAGACTGAAAAGACTTTGTTTCCTAATTTTTGCACATTTTTCTCTATTTTTATAAATACTTTAGTTTCCCTTTTATTACATTGTCTTTAATCTCCAATATTGAAAAAAAAAGAAAATATAAAAATAGAAAATACAAAAAGAAAATATAAAATCAGTAAATTAAAAATCAAAATACAAAAATATAAAATTAAAAATTAAAAAAAAATATAAAATTAAAAACCCACAAAAAATTAGCATTAATAGACTCTTGATCACATACACACACATTTTGAGCACTTGTGCCCCGTTCTACCTGTCTGCTCCCTGTGTTCGACCTCTACAATACTTGCACCTATACACATCTTGTTGTAGAGTTATAATAAATTTTAACTCCGCACATTTACTTTCATTGCTTGATATATTTGTCGTGGGTTAATTGTTGTTTGAATCTCGGATTTCGTCGGAGGTCAAATCAGCGACTGTTGATTCGCCTTGTGAGTCAACACGACCTCTGCGATTTCTTGGTTCAACAGCCCGCATTCCGTATACATATAGGCTTTGGGCCGTATGCGGGATGTTTTTGACCTTTGGGGTCGTCTACGCGTATGACAGTAAGATAAGGTCCTAGGCGGAGTTCGCTCTCCTAGGCAGTATGTAAGGCTAAGGGTTGGATAAAACCTCCCTGGCAGTATGGTTCATAGGCTAAGTAAGATTAGATGGAGATAGTGGTGCATATTTATGTTTATATGAAGTGGAAATCAATTTGTTCTTTTCAAATGCTTGTGTTTATATATTTTTTCTATTATGCAAGCAGGTTATTGTGTGTTTAGGGTACAATTTCATTAAATTTATAGTTATGATATTTCTATATTAACCCCGCGATATTCCATTTTAAGGTGATAATTGGTTCTTTTATGTATGTTGAAATAAGATATTTTTGTTTTAAAGTTTGGACCATTCACTGAGTTTAAACTCTTTATTCGGGTTTAGACTCACCACTCTATTGTTTATATATTTACAGAATCCGCAGAACAAGAAGCTTAAGACACCTGGGATTGTCCCTGACCTAGCTAGAGGTTGCAGCCAATCTAGCATTTTGACTTTTGAAGTTGCATTTTTGGAATCATTCAGGTAAATGTTATGAATGACAAGACAGAAATGAGAAATTTTTTTGTAGACGTGAAGTCATGAATCTTTTGGTACATGTATCTATTAGCGGTGTATATGGAAACAAGTGATTTTGTGAAGCACTGAAGATTTCGTATTGGAAAAGTGAGTTTGAAAATGGTTGTTGTGGATATGGTTGAATTTCTGTGGTGATATTATTGGATTTATGTAATATATCATTTCAGTACAGGTTAGCGTTTTTGGGAGAACTCCAAATTATAGAGGAATCGCTGCCGAAATTTTTATGGACATTGTAATTAAGATAAGCAAAAGAAGGAGGATACTTATCACGCTCGTCTCGGCTAGCGGGACGGGTCGTGACAACTAATGGTATCAGAGCCTAATGATTTTGGAGTTTGATTTAATCGTGAATTTGGAATTTTGATCTACTGATAGGTTGAAGAATGATTGATTGATGTATTAGATTTTGATGAGAGTCGAAGAAAAAGAGTTGGAGTTATGATCTATGTTATCAAGGCTATAATATTTTAGTGCTCAAGACTTTATTTGGAGAAATTATAGGATTTCTAAATGATGTATTCTTTGTTTTAGGAAGTGATGGCTGCAGAACCTCCAGGTCCTCACAATAGGAGCGAGGCATCGAACAATGGCTTACAAGATACACTAGAACTGATCGCTCAAACATTAGGCTCATTGGTTGCACAATCTATTCGGTCGCATGCATACGAGCATCAGTTACCATACGAACATCTCCTTAAACTCGGTGCACAACATTTCAAAGGGACAGTAGATCCAAAGGAAGCCAAAAATTGGTTTGAGCAGACAGAAAGGGTATTCACTTTGATGGATTACACAGATGATCAAAAGCTGAAGTATGCAGTATTCCTTCTTAAAGAAAGTGCCTATGATTGGTGGAAGTCTGTCATGAATAAATATCCAGACCCTGATACTCGCACATGGCAAATATTTCAGACTGAATTTAATGATCATTTCTATCCAAGGGTTTATCAAGAAGAGCGTAGACGTGAGTTTTTATTTTTGACTGAAGGAGGATTATCAGTTGCAGAATATGAAAAGAGATTTTTAGAGTTATCCCAATTTTGTCCTGAATTGGTGGCTAAAGAAGAAGACAAGTGCCGGCGTTTTGAAGATGGGTTGCATCTTGATATTAGATCCATGATATCTACTAAAGGATACACTGTCTATGCGAAGCTGGTAGAAGCAGCCACGAGAGCAGAACGGTTGGTGCAAGAAAGGAGAAGAAATAATGACAATTCACGGAAAAGAGGAGGAGAAGGGTCGAACTGGAGAGGCCAAGGAAATAAAATGTTTAGAGCATCAGAGAACTCAAACAAATTTCAAAGACCTGCACAAGGTTGGAGGGGAAACCAACAAAACCAAGCTGAAGGAAAATCCAGTGGTCCTTATCAAACGTATCCCACGTGCAATACGTGTGGAAAGCGTCATTCTGGAGAATGTTTGAAGGGTTCAAGGATATGTTATAATTGTGGAAAGACTGGTCATTTGAGATATAATTGTCCTGATTTAGTTCAGAACATCAGCAAAACCAAGGAACCATTCCAGCAAGGAAAACAAGCAGCCATAAAATATCCAGTTGAAAATAAAGGAGGTAACATAAAGGATGGCAAAGCTAACAAGACACATGTTCAGGGAAAAGCCTTTAACATGACACTACAAGAGGCTATTTCTGGAGAAGATGTAGTTTCAGGTATTACTAGAATTTTTAATAAAGATGCGCATACTCTTATTGATTCTGGAGCCAGCCATTCTTTTATTTCTCACACATTTTCAAAACATGCTGATAAACAAGTGGGTTCATTAGAACATACTTTGTTAATATCCATGCCCAAGGGAGATTCTGAAATTGTACGATATGTCTTCCGAGATTGCTCTTTATGGATCAATGAACATGAGATTCATGTGAATCTAATTCCTATGGAATTGAGAGAATTCGACCTTATTATAGGAATGGACTGTTTAAGTTCATATCATGCAGTGCTAGATTGTCACAAGAAAGAAGTCACTTTCCGAAATCCAGGAGAAAAGGAATTCACTTTTTATGGTGAGAGAAGGTTATGTACTCCTTGTGTGATTTCTGCTATATTGGCTAGGAAGTTAATCAGAAAAGGCTGCTTAGCATTTGTTGCTGTTATTTATAATATGGAAGTTCAAGTTATCTCACTAGAAAATATTCCCGTAGTGAGAGATTTTCCAGAAGTTTTCCTAGATGAACTTCCGGGACTACCCCCTGATAGGGAAATTGAGTTTACAATAGATCTGGTTCCTAATACAACACCTATAGCCCTTTCACCATACCGTATGGCTCCAGCTGAATTGAAAGAGCTTAAAGTTCAATTACAAGAACTATTAGATAAGAGATTTATTCGAGCTAGTATATCTCCATGGGGGGCACCTGTTCTTTTTGTTAAGAAAAAAGATGGAACCCTCAGGCTTTGTATTGATTACCGGAGGCTAAACAAGGTGACTGTCCGAAATAATTATCCTTTACCTCGTATAGATGATTTATTTGATCAGCTACAAGGGTCTTCTATATTCTCAAAGATTGATTTGAAATCAGGATATCACCAATTGAAAATCAAGGAGACAGATATTCCTAAAACTGCATTCCGTACACGTTATGGACACTATGAATTCCTAGTAATGCCATTTGGATTGACCAATGCGCCGGCTGCTTTTATGGACTTGATGAATCGTGTCCTTCGCCCTTATTTAGACCGATTTGTGATTGTATTCATTGATGATATCCTAGTATACTCAAAAAATGAAGAGGATCATAAAGAGCACTTAAGGGTTGTGTTGAATACCTTGAAGGAAAACAAACTATATGCCAAATTAAGTAAATGTGAGTTCTGGCTACATAAAGTGAACTTTCTAGGGCATGTTATTTCTGGGGATGGTATCTCAGTGGATCCTGCTAAAGTTGAAGCTGTATTAAATTGGGAGCGTCCAACAAGTGTTACAGAAATTCGGAGTTTTCTTGGACTTGCAGGATATTATCGAAGGTTCGTCGAGAATTTTTCAATTATTGCAGCTCCGTTAACAAAATTAACCCGCAAAGACGTGAAGTTTACATGGAATGATGACTGCGAAAAGAGTTTTCAAAAACTCAAAAGTCGTTTGACTTCAGCCCCAATTCTCAGCCTACCATCTGGAAATGGAGGATATGTGATATATAGTGATGCGTCACATCAAGGGTTAGGATGTGTCCTTATGCAATGTGGCAAAGTCATTGCCTATGCTTCTAGGCAGCTTAAAAGACATGAAGTGAACTATCCCACACATGATCTCGAACTAGCGGCAATTGTGTTTGCTCTTAAGATTTGGAGACATTATTTATATGGTGAAACTTGCCAGATTTTTACGGATCACAAGAGTTTAAAGTATATTTTTACCCAAAAAGAATTAAACCTCAGACAAAGAAGGTGGTTAGAACTAATCAAAGATTATGATTGTATAATTGATTATCACCCCGGAAAAGCAAATGTAGTTGCAGATGCATTAAGTCGAAAGTCTAGAGGAAGTTTGAACTATATGAGGAATGAAAGTACTTTGAAACAATTGCAGTTATTAAGGATAAAGTTGGCAATTGATGATTGTGGAGCACTTTTAGCAAACTTGCAAATAATGCCGACACTCTATAATGAAATTCAAGCAGCCCAGCTACACGACACTAAAATTTTGGAGATGATAGAAAAAGTCAAGATCGAAGACAACTCAGAATATATTTTGGATGAGCAAGGGGTCTTGCGTTTTAGACAAAGGCTATGTGTTCCGGATTCTTTGGAAATAAAAAGAAAAATCTTAGAAGAGGCACATAATTCTTTATATGCCATGCATCCAGGAAGCACTAAAATGTACAGGACCCTGAAGAGTGTTTATTGGTGGCCCGGAATGAGAAGGCAAATAGCTGACTATGTTACTAAATGTATAGTATGTCAGCAGGTTAAACCGGAACGACTAAGACCTCCAGGTCTGTTGCAACCTCTCCCTATTCCCGAATGGAAATGGGAGCACATTACAATGGATTTCGTCACAGGACTTCCTCGCAGTTCAAGAAATCATGATGCAATATGGGTCATTATTGATAGATTAACCAAGTCTGCACATTTTATTGCAGTTAATATGAAGTATACTCTTGAAAAGTTAGGCAAACTATTTGTTGATGAAATAGTTCGTTTGCATGGAGCACCTGCTACTATTACCTCAGATAGAGATCCCAGATTCACTTCAAAACTATGGCCAAGTTTGCAGAAAGCATTGGGTACAAAATTAAATTTTAGCACTGCTTTTCACCCACAAACTGATGGTCAGTCAGAACGCACTATTCAAACATTAGAAGATATGCTCCGTGCTTGTGCTTTAAGTTTCAAAGACAGTTGGGATGATCACTTATCACTTATAGAATTTGCCTATAATAATAGTTACCATTCTAGTATCAACATGGCTCCATATGAAGCCTTATATGGCAGAATGTGCAGAACGCCTGTGTGTTGGACTGAAGTGGGAGTACAAAAACTACTTGGTCCTGAACTGATCCAAACTACCAGCGAGAAAGTAGAAGAAATCAAAAGACATTTGAAAATAGCACTAAATCGACAGAAAAGCTATGCTGACAAACGCAGGCGAGATTTAAAATTTGAAGTTGGTGATCAAGTATTTTTAAGAGTTTCACCTTGGAAGGGTCTTCTTAGATTTGGTAGGAAAGGGAAGCTTGCTCCAAGATACATTGGACCATATGAAATCATCCAAAGAATTGGACAAGTGGCATATCGTTTATTGCTCCCACCAGAGTTAGCTCGGATTCATAATGTTTTCCATGTCTCTACACTTAGAAAATATATTCCAGATCCCTCACATGTTATAGAACTCCAACAAGTAGAACTGAAAGAAGACCTATCATATGAAGAAAAGCCTGTGCAAATATTAGACCATAAGGTTCAAGAACTGCGAAACAAAGAAATCCGACTGGTCAATGTATTATGGAAAAGCCATGCTATAGAGGAGGCAACATGGGAACGAGAGGATCAAATGAGGTCTCGGTATCCACATCTCTTTGCAGATTGATTGAGGTACGTAAATTTCGAGGACGAAATTTATTTCAAGTAGGGGAGTGTTGTAACAACCACTTTATCTTAGAAGTGACAACCATTAAGTGCAGATAAGAGTCTACCATATAAATTTAGATATGACTTTACATATAATCATGTTTATTACATTTTCCAATCAAAATAGCATGGGAATAATAGCATCTAGTATGCATATTTTATGAGGTGGAAAAAAATAGAGAGTTGATACATGTCAGATTATTTTGCAATGATAGGTTAATGTCTATAAATTACAAAATATAAGGGTATGAATTGACAAATATATATAATTTTTGGAATAGTTGAGCACTACGTGGATCTTATTACAAGATCTTTGCATGAAATATAATTAAGTTGAGAAGTGGGATTTAAGTATTATATTATATGAGCTTGGAGGGCGCCATGTAGCACTAACGTGTCTATCTGAGAACTAAAGAAAGAAAAATGGATTGGCACAAAGGGTTTTCTGGTGGCTGATATAAAGATAAGCAGTACGCCACTTTCATCTTCGTCTCATTTACACTTTCAACTTAGAAGCTTTCCGTAGACACCATAGAACGAGAGATCCTTGCGGGACAAATTCGTAGGGGACTCAATAGGCGACTTCTCAGGTATTTCTCCAACGGGTGTTTTAGATTCATGTGAACCCTTCAGTCAAATCTGTATATTAAACGAGACCTTTTAGTTATGATTCCAGGTGTTTAGAAAGATGTTAACATATGGATGATATTATCGTTGTCAAAGACATAGTAAATAAATATAGGTGAAGTCATTCATATGATATGGACGTGTGTGAATGTTGAATTTCATATATAAGTATTCGTTTCTTGGTGGCAGATATGAGATCTGAAATTAGTTGCAACCGGATCATGTTAAAAAAAAATAATCATAACATCATAGCAAACTTGTGTAGGCGTGGACGAGTATACACATGTGGATGGTATTCCAATATTACAGAACACCACAAGATCCATACTAATAGGTAATGGGAGTAAACATTAATGGTTACCAGAACCTCGGTTTTAGATTAATCAATTACATTAGTCGAAATGTCAGACTATTAGTGTTAAGGAAAAGAATTGATCATACATGGGTTTACAGGGTTTATAAAAAAAAACATACGGTGGGATATTTTGTAGTTCAGGCAAGTGAATTCCTTATTGGTAATCTTGATTCTATGCGGATGTTTAAATTCAGGTGGAGGGTATCGACAATAACCCGAGAGTGTAAAAAGTGAAGATAATATCAAAAATTGTTTTTAGCAAGGTGAGTGGTTACAAACTTCTATTTACATTGTCAAGTTTGAAATATGTTTTATGTTATGTTATGTTTCATGATTTATGATGCTACTATTAGTATTTCAAAGTTAGCATTTATCACATTATGCAAAATTTTTATGTCTATTTGCAAGATTATTTGATTTATGGTTTTCAAGTGGCATATATGAAAAGTATGATAGGTATGTTGGAATGTATGCACCCTAGATCTACCTAAAAGAACAGTCATGAACAAGTAAGAGGGCTTTGGGCCCGCATTCCGTATACATATAGGCTTTGGGCCGTATGCGGGATGTTTTTGACCTTTGGGGTCGTCTACGCGTATGACAGTAAGATAAGGTCCTAGGCGGAGTTCGCTCTCCTAGGCAGTATGTAAGGCTAAGGGTTGGATAAAACCTCCCTGGCAGTATGGTTCATAGGCTAAGTAAGATTAGATGGAGATAGTGGTGCATATTTATGTTTATATGAAGTGGAAATCAATTTGTTCTTTTCAAATGCTTGTGTTTATATATTTTTTCTATTATGCAAGCAGGTTATTGTGTGTTTAGGGTACAATTTCATTAAATTTATAGTTATGATATTGCTATATTAACCCCGCGATATTCCATTTTAAGGTGATAATTGGTTCTTTTATGTATGTTGAAATAAGATATTTTTGTTTTAAAGTTTGGACCATTCACTGAGTTTAAACTCTTTATTCGGGTTTAGACTCACCACTCTATTGTTTATATATTTACAGAATCCGCAGAACAAGAAGCTTAAGACACCTGGGATTGTCCCTGACCTAGCTAGAGGTTGCAGCCAATCTAGCATTTTGACTTTTGAAGTTGCATTTTTGGAATCATTCAGGTAAATGTTATGAATGACAAGACAGAAATGAGAAATTTTTTTGTAGACGTGAAGTCATGAATCTTTTGGTACATGTATCTATTAGCGGTGTATATGGAAACAAGTGATTTTGTGAAGCACTGAAGATTTCGTATTGGAAAAGTGAGTTTGAAAATGGTTGTTGTGGATATGGTTGAATTTCTGTGGTGATATTATTGGATTTATGTAATATATCATTTCAGTACAGGTTAGCGTTTTTGGGAGAACTCCAAATTATAGAGGAATCGCTGCTGAAAATTTTATGGACATTGTAATTAAGATAAGCAAAAGAAGGAGGATACTTGTCACGCTCGTCTCGGCTAGCGGGACGGGTCGTGACACGCTGCGTAGCTCAGGTGGTCGTCGAGTGAAGGTCGGGGCGAACACCAAGCTTCTGGCGAGGTGGAGTCGAAGATGGTGGAGCGCTGGAGGGGCTCCTGCCTTCTGCTGGTGCTGCGGAGGAGCCAGCCGAGGAAGATGCAGGTCCTGCGGTGGAGGCGAGAGCGTGGTGGCGCTCCGAGCTCCGGCGAAATAGCTCGAAGATGGAGTCGTCGTGGAGCGAAGATGTAGGGGGCATGTCGTTGTCGGAGAAGACGATTGTTGAAGGCGGAGAAGAAGACGTTGGTCGTAGGCTCGACGACTGGCCGGAGCAGGGGCAGACTCGCGGTGGAGGCGCACTGCAATGAGGACTCGAGGGTCCCCGGATCTCACTGGAGATGGGAGTGAGGGGGCGCTGTCACCGCCCTTTCTCAATCCTGGTGTTCAGCGGATGGGTTGGACTGGGGGCGGCGACGCGCTATATATAGGAGAGACGGTGACGAGGCCGGCGCGAGGATAACGGAGGGGGCGGCGGTTGTGGTTACGAGATTAGGGGCGGAGGTTACGGGTTGCGTCGGCCGTTGGCGAGAACGGCGGGGGAGATAGGTTGACGATGAAGCGCGTGGGCCGTTCGATAAGCGGACGATCGAACGCCCACGGATGGTCCACGTGGCAGGACAAAAGGAGGCAGGCGTTGCACGTGTGGAGCACGTGCATTGCTTTTATTTTATTTATTTTTTTTAATTTTTTTTAGAAAAGCGAATTTAAAAGGCCAAAAACCGATGACACGTGGCGGCCTCTGGGGCAGCCACATGTCAACACCAGAAAAAATGAAAAATAAAAGATTTGTAAAACCAAAAAGAAATAGTAAATGACCTCGGATCGAAAAAGTTCCTTCACGAAAAATGCTCGTCTCGACGAGATTTACAACTTTTATAAAGACATCAAAACCAAAATCGGTCAAATGTAAAAAGTGAATTTTTTGGGTATCCCATGTACATAAAATACCTTGATTTTTGGTTTTCTAATTTTTTTGTCATTTTTAAACAAGATAAAAATCCGAAAAAATATGGAAAAATCAAAGATGAATAAAAGACACTTAATTCTAATTTTTTAGATTTTTATTAATAAAGAAAAACTATGCATAAAATACAAGGTCAAAAACCGCGAAAATACAATGTACAAAAGAGGCCCAAAACCCAACTTTCACATGCGAGTTCTGATTCACTTGAACTTGGTCTTGTTTTGAAGGTAATTGAATGTACATTAGTTCAAAAGTTAGTAGGATCAGATCGGACACTGGATGGGGAAGATATGGGTCTTTTAGTCCGAAAATCCTGGAACTAGGGTTTGGGTTTTTGGTCCACTTAACAGGGTTAGTGATTTTTTTTGTATTTTTCATTTATTCTTGTTAGTGATATGTACACAGTGGATGTGGTTTTGTGTCATGCGGAGTTAGCATGAAGGAGTTAAAAATAAGAGAAGTTAGGCTATTTACAGGTCATTTTTGGCTTGGATTTTTGGCTTCTTATTTTATGCAGAAATTAATGCTAAAATGAAATTCTTATGAAATCATGCATGAATGCTAATTATGTGAAATAAATGCAGAAATGCAGTTGATTTTGAGGGACTTGAGCTTAATTAATGAGACTTAGAGTGGTGAATCCGAGATTTATCATCCTCCTATACTTAAACCATGCTCGTCCCTGAGAATCAAAAAGAAATGACATGAAGTGAAATGAGACTGGGTTCCATACCAAGACCATGAGCTGAAGGTGAAAGTGAAACTAAACTCGACCTTTGGATTAATAATGTGTCGGAACTTCTGTGAGACTTAGAATTTTAAAATCAACAGCCCTCAAGTTCTACACATCATTGACACAGTTTCGGCTCAGAAGTCATCTTAAGATCAATCCTCTTCCCAAAGTATACCCTATGAATATTGAATAACCGACTCATGTGTGTGAAGGGTTTTAGCTCTTCCCATTCAGAATGCCAGACTACCATGCTCCTCTCCTTTCCAGTAACTCGTCCTCGGGAAGTCAGGTATTTCCTTCTAAGGTCTGTCGCGTTGTATTCACAATTGATTGAGGGAGAAAATAGAAGAAAGAGAAAAGAACTGGAGGGTGGCCAGTGTAGTCACCTCTCCTTGTAAAGATGTCCAGTGTAGCCGAGTCTCCACCAAGATCTGCAGGTTTCTTGAAGCTTGGACCTTTTTGGTCGGATTTTTATTTGGTAGAATGCTTCTTTGTATTTGGAATTTTTGGTGGTTCTGCTTGGATCTTGTTGTGCCCCTACGGATATAGAATCTTTTTGTTCCGTACATTTTTTGGGGTCTTAGAAAAAATTGTGCCCAACCGTCCATCCCTTTTCCGAAGCTTTATTTCAACCCGTACTCCGGTCTTTAGATTTCCACGCTACCAGAAAAGAGACTCACACAGTCTTCCAACATCCCGTCTGGGTTGACCTAAGTGCATAGTGCGAGAGTGCGAATTAATTCCCTATTCCAGAGTTGTACCCAGAATGAAGAGACCAGGTTAGACACTAAGAGTCAAACGTTGTACATTGTCATGTGGAACTTAAGGAATTAAGTCAAAAAGACCTGAAGCTCTTAAAATCCTATTTCTCAGTGAAGTTCCTCTGAAAGTTAGGTGGATTAAGGTCAAGTCCAGACCACTCTCAGTTTCTACTCATAACTCGGTTCAGAACCTAATGACTTTTCACAGATGCAAATGCATGTGATGTTGGATGAAGTGCAGGTGTGTGAAATGCAGACACATTTTTTTTGAATTTTTTTTGATAATTTATGCAAGAGATTTTTTTATGCAGAAAATGGACTAAGAAGCCTTCTTTTTTTTTCAAAAATTTTGGGTACGGTTAGTGTTAGTAGAAAAACCCTTTTTTTTGTGTGCTTGTGTGTTGTGTTGTTTTTTTTTTCAAGTTAGTACCCACCCCGTAAATACATATAGACTTACGCGAAAGTACGAGATATGGGTAAAATATATACAAAGTATATATACAGACCCCCCTATACTTAGCGAGTGATGTGTCCTCAGAGCACAAGAAGCGGAAGACATAGCTCAGGCTAAGCGTAAGGGAGTGGAAAAAATGAAAAGAAAAGCAGCCGGGAAATGAGGAGAGTATAAACAGATGGGTGTTTATTCCCCCTATACTTAGGATCTAGTCAGCCTAAGTATGGAAGAATGGTGGAAATGGAGCGATAGAGAGTTAGGAGAGGAATGATATATAAAGATGGCATCGGTCCCCCCTATACTTAGGCCTTGGACTAAGTAGAGGAAGAAGCTGTACAAGGGAACCGATGTGGTCGGGAGGGAGGGTGGGTAGCCGATGATTAAGACGGTTTTCGACTGATCATTTTATGAGCCTATGGTGGGAGGTCGTAGTGATGAGTCGGCGATGAGGCATATGATTCCCAACTACAATCAGTGTCATCCTCAGAAAATTCATGATGGATAATCGATGAAGTGTTTGAGTCAGATGAAAGATATCCATCATCAGAGTTATCCTCAGAGGAGTAGTATTTGAAAGTGGACATACTCCAAGTATTCTGGTCTTTTTGTTTCTTCAATTGTTTTCTCAAAATTCGTTCCTTCTTGGGGTCAATCGGTTTGTCCTCGGATGAATACTCAAAAGCACCGGTTTCTGTCAGCTCATACTAAATAATTCCAGTGTACTTGAAGAGTGCAGGAGCATCAGCTTTGGATGAGTAGTAGTTAGGAATGGGAGTTGTCCAACGGGGATTGAATTTTGGATCCTTGCAAAGATATGGCTTTAGGGCTGCCGAACAGACTTTACTCATGTAGACCATCTTTTCTGGACCTGATGAGGGATCATCAACTGATTCCTCTTCCGAAAGGTCAAAGGTGACTCTCTTTTTATTTCGTCGTGAAGTTGTCGGTTCACTTGAGTATCCAGATGAATAGCCATTGAAATTCTCCTTGGTTGGTGCTTGGTCTGCATGCTTGTTCTTAGTCTCCCGAATGTTTGAGCACTCTCGATTTGGGATGATTTGTTCAAGATATTCATAGAATGTTGCTCCAGGGTGTGACCATGCATATGTCTCAGGATCGTAGTAGAAAGATTTGTCTATTTTGAGATCCGCGGGAATTGAAATACTGGGGAGAGTCTCTGCATGTTCTTTCTCAGTTGATTCGATGTTGGCGCATTCCTGTGTCGAGTTGATGTAATCCATGTAGTCAGAGTAGGTTGAACCAGGGTGTGCCCATGCATAAGTCTCCGGATCATATGATTCATATACATGATTCTCCATGGTGAGAGCGGCTGGGAATGGAGCAGGGGGGAGATTCTTTAAACCAATAGTCTCATCAACAATCTTTATCTCAGGTGTGGCTGTGGGGTAGGGCTCTTCTACCGTTTCATGGTTACGGTTGTCGGGGACTTCGTGGGTTGCCTCAGAAGATCGTGGTTCCTCAAAGATATGGTCAGATCTAAGTGCTTCCAATGCTGCAAAATTGATTTCCCGAGTCTCACAGTCAATACTCGCCTTGGCCAATGCCAAGAATGGCTTTCCGAGAATGATTGGAGATTGGGTGAATTCTCCTTGATGCTCAATATCAATGATCGTGAATTCTACTTTGAACGGAGCACCTTGGAATTTCATAATGACAGAAATGATTCCTCTCGATCGCTTTATAGATCGGTCCGCTAATTGAACAATCTCTCGTATCTTCCGAATCGGTCCGAGTGAGTTCATGGAATACAGAGGTCGGGAGGATATTAATTGGTGAATCATCATCAATCCGAGCATGGGTGAAAATTGTATCTTTGATTTCACAATCAAATCTGAGCAACCGCTTTACTATGCGGCTCTTGGTTTTTCTTCTCAACACCAAGGAGGAGGTCATTGACAAGATATGTCTTTCAGTCTTTGTTCGTATCCTACCCGACTTTTTCATAGTTAATTTTTCCGTTAAAAATCTTTTAAGGTCGGGGAAGTGTTCAATGGCCTGTAGAAAGGGAAGTTCAAAAATCAATTCTTTCCTAGTGCTTCCCGTATAGTTGGATCCAAATTCCTCAGATCGTCTTCAGTTTCAATTTTTATGAAATTTTCTGAATTTTCAATTTTTTTGTGGTTTTCAAATATTTTCATTTTTTTGGTATTTTCTGGGTGATGTGGGGGTGTGGGGTGTTCTTTAGATGAAAAGGGGCTCTGGTGTTCAGGGTGAGGGTCAACGACGTAGTCATTTTTGGAATCGTCCCTAGCTCCCTGAATATCCTCAGAATTTTAAATCTTAGATCCAATCATTTCCTCATTTATTTTAATGTCTGAGCTACCATAGAATGTGATGAATCGGTCGGTGAATTTTTGAAATCTATCCTCCATCAATTCGAATCTTGTTTTTATCCTCAAAATATCATCCTCAAAATTCAATTCATGATCAATCATGGGCGTAGTCGATGTGTGTTCGATAATTTCATCTTCCATTTTCTTGTTTGTGCTAAGAGGAGAATTTCTTGGAATATCCAATATATGATCATTAATTTCAGAAAATATCTCCTCAATAATCATGGAAGGCGGCTGCTCATATAATCCAGACATGTGGAGTCGGTCCGACTACGGTTTATTCCTTTGAGCTTGAGTGGTCGGATCTTGGTATGGTGGAGTCAGCATACAGGGCTCATGTGTTTCCATGTAGTCAGTCCAGTCCTCTGTATGATCGTTATATTTTAAGAGGGGGTTGTCATGGTCAATCCAAGCTGATGATTGTTCATTAGTGTTCCAGGGCAGGGTTGATGAAATAGGTGAAGAGGTGTTGATAATGTGGTTGTCATCTCCCAGGAATGATGGATTGATATTCACCAAATATGATGGATGAATTGCATAATCGGTGTAGAGAGGATTGATATATGAAGAAGTGGAGACCTCAGTCGGTTGTTGATTTATCAGGTCCGAAAACAGAGGATTGTCATTCATGGAGCATATCGGATTGGTCAAAAGAGATGGTGGTTGAGAGTCTCTTGGAGGAGGTGTTTTGGGTCTGACCGATACGAATTCGTTTTCATAATATAGTTCTGATGGATTCTCGATCATTTCTGAAAAGAATGGGGGGTTGGATCTGCGAGAGTTTTTGGGCAAGAGTTCCATTATCAAGAAAAGAGGAGAGATGATTGCACGGGATAGTCAAGAGAAATCAAATGTGTGGCTATTGATCTTGAAATCGGTTCACGCACACTAATGCAAACACAATTCAAACCATGGTTCACCAACGCTCACAATGAAGCCGTAAGAGCTCGGCTATCATCTTTTCGATTTTAGTTGGTGATAAATCAATCTTGGCAAAAATTTAGCGAGCTGAGATTTCGGATTTGGGCTCTATCCTTAAGTGTCGTCTCTCGCTCACATAGAAAAATAAAATCATCCAAGGTTGGGGGTTGCTCTCCCGCAGAAATTCTTGATTTTATGGGTTATTAAGATCGTCTATATTTAGCAGTCCCAGTTTTAATTAGGTGATCACTGAAAAATTTAAATGAGCACAAATACACGTCTACCATCCAGTCCCAATTTCCTTTTAAAATTATGTGATAAAACAAGAGGGAGAAATTCGGAAAAAGCCGATGCATGCGGAAAACTATGATGAATGCTCAGTTAGAAGACTTATAGTGAATCCTCGCAATCTCCATGTGGGATGCTAGACAAGAATTAAAAATTATTCTATATGAAATGCAAGCCGATGAAAAACCGCACCTAAGCAGAAAGTTCTATTAGCGGGGAAGAATTGAGTTAAATTTGGCTAAGTTGAACGATCTATGTGTGTCTTGATTAATGTGAAGTGTGGCTTAAGATCCTACGAGCACAATCAAAAAATAAAATGCTCTGAGAGCCGTATGTGCAGGTCTATCCTATTCGCCACTCAAGTCGGACCCCACCCTCGCCGGAGAGTGAAACAGGCCACGACACACCACAAATAGAGTTTAAAGTCTTTTTACACATGCGAGAGTCTGAACGGACACCGCTATAAATGAGCAGAAATAAAAATTTGCAAAAATTTAAAACCTAGACTCAACGCTCTCTCACGACTCGACTCGATCTTAATTTTATTGCGGTTTCTTCGGATGTCGGTGAAGATGCGTCGATTTCTTGAAAAACCGCTCCACGTGCGCCGGGTACCTCGCAAGAAAAATAAGAGAGAGAATGTCAGAGAGTTACTCAAAAAAATAATAATAAATTAAGAAAATAAATGCTGAAAAAATTATGGGATTTACAATGAAAAATTCGGGGGTCAGACTATCCGAATTCGGAAAACCAAACAAAAATTTTCAAAACACAAAACTAAGTCGTTTGCCTCCCTGGCAACGGCGCCATCTGACGGATCCGATGTCGCGCATGTAAAAGATGTTGTTTTTATCTTCGAGTGGGAAAATAAATATGTGTCGTTCGTTGTAGGCGGCGATCGGAAACAGTCAAGAAATAACCACAAATTTTTAATCAATTTCAAGCAAGTGGTTTTTTTGTTTATTTTACTTGGGCAAGTCCCAAGGTCGATCACAAGGAGGCAAAGGAACAACCTAGAGATATGTCTATCCAATTTCGTGTTCGGTTTTCAAGGCGGTCTTTTTTTTGGAACTTTCAATGCAAAATGCAAACTCGGCCTATTTCAGGGACTAAAATGTAAACTTCGATCAAACAATGTCTGAAAAATACGAAACTTGGCCGAGATGATAATTATGACAAAATTAGTGCACTGTAATTTTTTTTGGAATTTTCTGATGCAATATGAATTTTTTATGAATTTTTAAATGCAAACAGAATGATTTTCAATTTTTATTTATAATAAATATTAAACCTACTTATTTTCAAGAGATAAAATTATCTAAGATCTATCACTAGGTGACAGATCTCAGAAAATCTAGTCAAATACCTATTAAAATTTAAATACTGAAATAGGTAAAATGATTTTTACAGAGCAAATTATGCATGCAAATGGAAAGATTTTTTGGGCACAATGTCAATCAAAATTAACTCTGCGGTCTATGATTTTTCAGGGATTTTTAGAGCAACGGTTAATTAACTGAGAATTTTAGAACACAAAGTGGGTAAAATATGCAAATTTCCACAGAATAAATAATTATTAATCAACCACTAGTCACAAAAATATCCACGACATGTCAAAATGTATAGAATTACATGAGGAACATAGTGCTATTTTTAAATAAATAAAATGATGTCATGTAAAGGTTCAAAATTTAAGGGAAAGACAGGGGTATCTATGCAATAAAAATAAATAAATAAAAATGCAGAATAGCCTAAATGCAATTACCGATAACAGGTAGGGGTGCCCTTGCAAAATTCCCAGAGGGGCACGTGTGTGGCACGTGCCCTCTGGGGGCAGGGGCTGGAACGTGAAAAGGAGAACCTCTAGGGGGCGCTTGCAATTTGCCCCCTCGGTCATGTGCGGAGCACGTGACCAGGGGTATGAGGTCACGCTGACGTCCCCCCGCACGCGCCTCGCACGTGGGGGGTCTCGGGCTTCGAGCCCGACCTGCGGCTGGAGGCGGTGGTGCGATGGCCGACCGGTGGGCTGCTGCTGGCGGCATTGTAGCGGCGGAGGAGAAGCCGGCGAGGGGCGGTCAAGGGCCGACACACGGCCGAGGCGGAGGAGCGGCGTAGCGGAGCCGCTGCATAGCTCTGGTGGTCGTCGAGTGAAGGTCGGGGCGAACACCAAGCTTCTGGCGAGGTGGAGTCGAAGATGGTGGAGCGCTGGAGGGGCTCCTGCCTTCTGTTGGTGCTGCGGAGGAGCCAGCCGAGGAAGATGTCGGTCCTGCGGTGGAGGCGAGAGCGTGGTGGCGCTCCGAGCTCCGGCGGAATAGCTCGAAGATGGAGTCGTCGTGGAGCGAAGACGTAGGGGGTCTGTCGTTGTCGGAGAAGACGATTGTTGAAGGCGGAGAAGAAGACGTTGGTCGTAGGCTCGACGGCTGGCCGGAGCAGGGGCAGACTCGCGGCGGAGGCGCGCTGCAACGAGGACCCGAGGGTCCCCGGATCTCACCGGAGATGGGAGTGAGGGGGCGCTGTCACCGCCCTTTCTCAATCCTGGTGTTCGGCGGATGGGTTGGACTGGGGGCGGTGACGCGCTATATATAGGAGAGACGGTGACGAGGCCGACGCGAGGATAACGGAGGGGGCGGCGGTTGTGGTTACGAGATTAGGGGAGAAGGTTATGGGTTGCGGCGGCCGTTGGCGAGAACGGCGGGGGCGATAGGTTGACGATGAAGCGCGTGGGCCGTTCGATCAGCGGACGATCGAACGGCCACGGATGGTCCACTTGGCAGGACAAAAGGGGGCAGGCGTTGCACGCGTGGAGCACGTGCCTGGAAGGCACGTGCAACGCACATGCGGTGCTTTTATTTTATTTATTTTATTTATAAAAGCGAAATTTAAAAGGACAAAAACTGATGACACGTGGTGGCCTCTGGGGCTGCTACGTGTCAACACCAGAAAAAACGAAAAATAAAAGATTTGTAAAATAAAAAGAAATAGTAAACGACCTCGGATCGAAAAAGTTCCTTCACGAAAAATGCTCGTCTCGACGAGATTTACAACTTTTATGAAGACATCAAAACCAAAATAGGTCAAATGTAAAAAGTGAATTTTTTTGGGTATCCCATGTATATAAAATACCTTGATTTTTGGTTTTCTATTTTTTTTCATTTTTAAACAAGATAAAAATCCGAAAAAATATGAAAAAATCAAAGATGAATAAAAGACACTTAATTCTAATTTTTTGGATTTTTATTAATAAAGAAAAACTATGCATAAAATACAAGGTCAAAAACCGCGAAAATACAATGTACAAAAGAGGCCCCAAACCCAACTTTCACATACGAGTTCCGATTCACTTGAACTTGGTCTAGTTTTGAAGGTAATTGAATGTACATTAGTTCAAAGTGAGTAGGATCAGATCAGACACTGGATGGGAAAGATATGGGTCTTTTAGTCCGAAAATCCTGGAACTAAGGTTTGGGTTTTTGGTCCACTTAACAGGGTTAGTGATTTTTTTGTATTTTTCATTTATTCTTGTTAGTGATATGTACACAGTGGATGTGGTTTTGTGTCATGCGGAGTTAGCATGAAGGAGTTAAAAATAAGAGAAGTTAGGCTATTTGCAGGTCATTTTTGGCTTGGATTTTTGGCTTCTTATTTTATGCAGAAGTTAATGCTAAAATGCAATTCTTGTGAAATCATGCATGAATGCTAATTATGTGAAATAAATGCAGAAATGCAGTTGATTTTGAGGGACTTGAGCTTAATTAATGAGACTTAGAGTGGTGAATCCGAGATTCATCACGCCAAAGGTGTATAAATTAAGCTTTGAAAAACTCTCCCAGTGATATTGATTTTACATGTATTCACGGATCTGTAACAAATTAATTTTGGTTGCTATTTTTCCATCATGAAATAAAAATTAAATGCCTTAACTAAGTATATAATTAAAACAGCAAAACATCCGAATTTACTTCGCATGATTCTGACTCCGTTTGCCCTAGATATTTTATATTTAGTAGAGATGTGTCAGATGATGATGGGATCATCAAGATTACTTTCTTATAATGTATTTACCAATCAATATATATCAATAAAATTATGAATTTGCTATTACTATATTTATGTTTAATATTTATGGAAATGTTTGATTAAACATCAATCACTATTAAATGATTATTTCAATACAAAATCCTACTTTAACCTACAATAGTTGAAGGTCAACTTTTACCTGCAAAACATATTTGCTTGATATGATTAAAAATTTAGGATCTCAAAATTATTTTAAGATACCTAAGATTTCTAAAATATTACTATATAGTATAATGTTTGTCATCAAAGGAATGATCGACAAAACCACAAAAACATTTAACGAATAATTATTGTTCTCGAGTCATTATGTTGATGTTGTCTAGACCATGGACATACTAGTGGGTTACATAATTGGCGTCCAAGGGCATCAAATAGAGAATTTCATGAAACATATGTACTATCCTGCCTATCCATGAGACCTCGATGCTTAGTCCCTCGCGAACCTGCAGCTAAGCCCCACAACATTTGGAATGGAAGCACTCCCTATTAGTATTATTTATCCGACTTGGCTTGATCCATTTCGATGAAAGTGCAATATGAGTAAATCAAATTATACTCTAATTATTAAAACACAAGCATAATGCATACTTGTAAAATCTAATACTATATGGTAATATAAAGTAAACCCTAATTATTTATTGGTTGATTGATTGGATTGATAATTGAATTACTATGCTTAAATTAATTAGATCCAATTAAAATAAATACTCTATTATAAATAGAGACATAATTCCCTTAGAAGAATTAATTATGTGAATATGATTCATAATGATCAAGTAATTTTGAATGAGATATAGATAATCATATAAATGGCATACATGGTCTTCTTTCAAGGTGAAGGGTTCCATCACCTTATATTGTTTGCCGGAGACACCTATCCGAAGTGATAGCTCCTACATACAAGCACACGTGGATCAGGATCTTTGATTCTCGAAAGAGTAAGGCCATATGTGTAGCGACCCCAATATTTATTCTTCATATTATTAAGGAGGTATTGGATTGTGCATAGCAAGTTCTATTCATGTTGATAATTGATTTAATTAACAATTAGTCAACATCATCTTAAGAGTAATGGGTCTGGGTGTTAAAGACCAAATAAGGAAATGCAAGTTGGACTTGCAAGGTGGAATGAGTTCTCACTTCTTTTTACCCAAGTTGAACTCATTTAATTGGGATGTAATAAAGGTAAAAAAGAGATCCATGTTCTTGCTAGAGAAACAACGATAAGTATATCTCTTGCTTTGAAAGTTTAATAAGGGAACAAACTTTCAAAGTTTAAAATGCAAGACTATTTTGATTAAAATTTCTTAATCAAGGAATTTTAATTTGAATATATAATTATTTACATATTCAAATATAGTGCATTCTTCATCTCAGATATGAAATCTGTCAACCGTCTCAATAAGCTTCTGAAGGTCAACCAATTGATCGAACCAAATTATTCAGATTGTATCCGTAATTTGGAGCTTGTTCTCTCCGTTGGCTATGTGTTTATTGAGAACAAGCATTCAAACCCTATGTTAGTGGAAGAACTAAAATTTAATGGAACGTTTAATAAGGACCACTCGCTAGTTCAATGTTTTATTCTGAGGTCTCTATCTAATGTGCTTCGGAAGCAACATATGGACACATAGAATGTCCATGATATAATGATGAATCTAAAGGAGATATTAGGTGATGTGAACTGTATAGAGCGCAGTCAGAAGCATGGGTTTCGATAGAGCCTGATCCAATAGGTGAAGAAGAAGAGTCAAAGTGTTGACTCATCTTCTCAAGCTTCCACACATCGAATATCAAATAAAACATATGTTTGTCATCACTATAAAAGACCAGGGTACTATAAATGAGATTGTTTAAATTATCTGAAAACCTCAGAGAAGGGTAAATATAATACCCTAGCATGTGCAAATCTATTTACATCATTAAAACCAATTTTTCGTAGGACGAGAAGGTAGTTGGATCGTAGATTCTGATGCTTCTATCCATATATGCAATAGTTGCATCTATTTCATGAGACTTGAGATCTTGATGAAGGGGAGATACTCATTCAGATGGAATCTGATGTTGTTGTTGCGACAATCTCTATCGGGACATGCATGCTATCATTACCTAGTGGGAGAGTCCTATTACTTAGAGAATGTCTCTATGTTTCAGGTATTTGAAGGAGCTTATTATCCGTATCTGAGTTAGATAGAAATGGATATTCCTTCATGTTCTGCAAGAAGCTTATCATAAGTTGTTATGATAAACATATTGTAGATGGTATTCTAACTTTTGATGGACTATATAAATTGTACATTGATGAATCTATCATGAATGTAACAATCACTAATAAAAACTCTAAAAGAACTAAAGAGGATGGAAACCATTCTAATATGATTTGGCATCAAAGTCTTGATCATTTATCTATTGATAGGATTACTAGATTGATAAAGGATGAAGATTTTCTACATGTTCAAACTTTACCTACATGTGAACATTGCATTTAAGGTAAAAGGACTAGAATACTCTTTCGTAATAAGGTTACATGATGCGAGGTTATTCTTAACGTAATACATACTGATGTATGTGGTCCCTTGAGTACCATGATCCAAAATGAATATCAATACTATTTGACGTTGATTGATGACCATTCGTGACATGAGTTTATCTTCCTATTACGTTATAAGTCTGAAACCTTTGAGATATTCAAAGAATTCATAGATTTGGTTAAGAATCAAACCGACATGAATATTAAACAGATTCGAACTGATTGAGGTGGCGAGTACCTCTCATATGAATTTAAAGAATACTTCAAAGAGAGAGGAATTGTATCCAATCTCACTCCTCCTGGAGTTCCATAACTAGATGATGTTGCTGAAAGACGCAACAAAACCATCATAGACATGGTCCGATCAATGATGAGTAAAGCACACTTACCTCTTAGTTTCTGAGAGATATATAGTATAGACTACAATAGATATCCTTAACAAGATTCCTAGCAAACCTTTACCCAAAACCCCTCACAAGCTTTGATTTAGAACCGAGCCTCATATTAAAAACTAAAAAAATTTAGGCTTTCTTAGTCCATACGAAGAACGTGGATGCAAGTAAGATGGAATCTCTCACTCGAGAGTGCCACTTCATTGGGTATGTAAAGAACGACAATGGATACCAACTTTACGACCTTAAGACTCAAAAGGTTTTCATCTCTAGATATATAAAATTCTTAGAGGATGATTTCCTGAAGATTCAAGACAAAATAAAGTAAAGAAGCTCATTGAATGCCTTGAGGATATTAAGCTTCCTAGACCAGAAACTGAAGATGTGAATAAAGATGAAACACCCGTATCTCTTTGAAGGATTCGAGGGTGGTTATGTCACATGAAAGCTACAGATCCCATGGATCAGGTGAAACTGACAATGATCCAACTTCATTTGATGAAGCACACGTAGATCATGACATGTATAGATGGATAATAACAATGAAGTCTGAAATAGAGTCCATGTACAAGAACGATGTATGGAGCCTACAAGATTCACATAGAGGGGTAAAATCCATTGGGAGTAAATGGATCTTCAAGAGAAAGAGAGGACCTGATGGGAAGGTAGAGACCTTCAAGGCACGACTCATAGACAAGGGCTATACACAGAGAAAAGGCATCGACTACGATGCGGCATTCTCTCATGTGGCTAGCTTAAATCCATCAGGGCACTACTAGCTATAGATGCATATCTTGACAACGACATATGACAAATAGACGACAATCTTGCATTCCTTAATGGATACCTAGAGGAAGGTATCTTTATGGAGCAATTCCAGAGATTCATAACTAAGAAAGGCAAAGTATGCAAGCTGAAGAAATCCATCTTAGGCTCAAACAGGCTTCTCTAGCTGGAACATAAGATTTGATGAAACTATAAAGAGTTATGATTTCGTTCAAAATCCTGATGAAACAAGCATATACAAGAAGCTTAATAGGAGAGCCATTATGCTTATCTTACTTTACGTAGATGTCATCCTTATCATTAGGAATAATGAAGATAGGGTTGCTAATCGAACTGAACATGTTCGTATCTGATTAGAGTTCGTCCGATAATAGTTTGAAAAATGCTTGTTCATTTCTAATGAACCCAACATGAACATAACATATGGTCCTTCGATAGGAGTTTGAGTATGGAATATGTATATGTGTGTGTATTTTTGTGAGTAACTTTGTATTTATACACTTGATAAATTTTGTGGATAAAAAAATTATAGCATTTATTGCACTTTGTACCACTTTAATTTAATAATTTATTATTTTTACTGCTTATCAAACCTTATTGTCGAACTTGTTCACATAAAAAAATTGAGTTAAGTTAAAATGATAACGAACTATTATCGAACCGAACTCAAGTGTTCTTTTTCTAAACAA
This sequence comes from Ottelia alismoides, assembly GCA_037367405.1. Taxonomy (NCBI): domain Eukaryota; kingdom Viridiplantae; phylum Streptophyta; class Magnoliopsida; order Alismatales; family Hydrocharitaceae; genus Ottelia; species Ottelia alismoides. Next base: position 942,023 of record JAZKJV010000093.1, on the reverse strand, counting down.
AATCGAACTCGAACATGTATCCTATCAAACATTTGTTGAATATAACTCGAACTTTTGGATTTTCTATCGAACCGAACTCGAACATAGGTTTGTTCGTTACAGTTCGATTCAATTAGAAACCCTAGGTACAAGGATGATGACTAGAGTTAAGATCTGATTATCCAATAACTTCGAGACTAAAGATCTTGAAAAAATATCTTATATGTTGGTTATGAAGCTATTTAGAAATAGAGCAAAGAGGATTTTGGGATTGTCACAACGTGGATACATTAAGAAGATCTTGGAATGTTTCCATATGAAAAAGTCCAAGAAAGTCTTATTTCCCTTAAGACATGGCATACACTTATCTAAAGGGATGTTTCCTCAAAGTATTTAGGATAAGAAAGCTATGACTAGATGCCTCTACACATCAGCTGTGAGAAGCCTAATGTATTCCATGATGTGCACAAGGCCATATATTTGTCATGCAGTGGGAGTGGTATGCCATTACCAATCTTGCTATGAAGAACAACACTGGAATGCAGTGAAGAGCATATTTAAGTATCCAAGACAAACCTAAGATTACATCTTGGTTTATGGAAATTATGATCTCCAAGTCTTAGGATAAACATGTTCAGACTTTCAATCTGATATAGATGATCATAAGTCAACTTCAGGGTTTGTGTTCTTATTGAACAATGGTGTTGTGAGCTGGAGGAGCAAGAAGAAGGACATTATGACTGATTCAACAACAGAAGTCGAATATATTGCAGCATCGGATGCTGTATATGAGGCGGTATGATTATGCAAGTTCATCCTAGAACTTGGCGTAATTTTCTTTGATACTTACATCCCGCTGCTCTACGATAACACATGAGACATAGCTCAGGCGAAGGAACCCAGGTGCCATCAAAAGAGCAAACACGTGGAAAGGAAATACCACGTCATTCGGGAGATTCAAAAGCATGATGATATCTCATCACCAAGGTGGCCTATATCAACAATGTTGATAATTTCCTTAATGAGACGGGTTTAAAGATTGTACATGAATGGTTCTGAGGGCTAGTGGACGATTGTTAGCCAAGTGAGCCTAGGACGAATCATTTCTGCAATAAATATTATTGTAATATTCGATATATCAATAAACATTATTGATTTATTACACTCCTTGTCCGAGATTAAATTAATGAATGCACTTATAAAGTCCGTTAGTACAATCAGAGTTATGTACAATGGTTAGCTTAATATTCATACAAATATTGATTCAATGGTTGAATCATAAAGACTGGTGTTTGGATGATATCTAAAGAGTTAGATTGAGGACTCATCAAGCACCATCAAATGATTGTTAAAATAGGATCTCCAACTTGAGAAGGAGATGACAATCCATCTCTAAAGGCTGGTATCATTCTGACCTCTTGATGCAGGTCCTCTACATCAGAATGGAGATTCGGAGGTGTCAGATAAGTTAGGACAAAAGAGTTGACTTAACAAGATCAAGATAACCAAGACCTATGTCGTCTGTTGTCACGATATAGGTCTGCATCCTCTGACTGGAGATAGGTATATTATTATATGTCTAAGTATGCATATTATGTGTATCATTAGGTTAATTACCTAATCAAGGTCTATACACCAATGAGCTGGTGTGCATATGAGGGTATATAAGTAACACGATCTCTTAAAGGGATCATACATGTTCATTACTAAATCGGAAGATATGAGCTCACTCATGAGATATTGAGATCAAATTTCGTGCATGGTCGTCTCACTTTGGAAGCTTGACTAAATTTGTGGGTATGATATATGCTTTTGGAAAGTATATGATCAATACCAACAGCTAATGATCAAATGAGAAATCTATTGATAAAATCCTGAAGAAGACAATCCAAATATGATCTAAAACTTCGAGTTTGATCTAGCTCTTATAGTATGCAGGATGTACAAGTATTAGGAATACTCGAAGGTGATGTGATCGTATATGATTGTATAACCATAACACTTCCATTTCGAGGAAGTGATAAACATGTTTGGATTTTAGTGACTCCTCTTCGCAGATTATTTATCTGATCTTAGTCCAAATATTGGATATTGATCTGAATATGATTCGGATACAATAAGAGGCTATATTCACAGTTTAATTTAATCAAACATCTATGAGAGATCCTTGAGATCAGGATTTGAGATATGATCTCAATCTAAGTCACTATACATGAGAAATGAATAACTAAATATGATTTAATTGTCGTAAATGCTGTGAATATGATTAATATTATTTGGACACATGAGAATAGTCATCTAAGATAATTATACATGATTTGATTATAAAAGATATGATTAATGTGGATGTCTCTATCCATAATAATCATAAATATTATTTTGCCCCTCTTCCCTAGTTTTCGATGATTTTTTTATTTTTTTTTCAAAAACTAAATTCATGTATTTTCATCACTATATCCCTCTAATATGTCATTCCAACTTTGTTAGAAACATAGACTCATATGCCTTCCATTTAGAATGTGTAATTTTAATGTAATTTTAAAGGTCTTAGAATTGTTGTAATCGATCTATTCTAGATGAAAGGCATAGGAGTATCTGTTTCTTACGAAATTGGAATGACATATTAGAGGGATATAGTGATGAAAATAATACATGGATTTAATTTTGAAAAAAATCACTGGAAAATGGGACAGGGATAGCCCCATCGAACCCTATTATAAATATGATTTATAATATGTTGGAGAGATTCAATTCTAAATATAATTTACAAATTAAATGTTGATGTGAATTGGATTCGCATTGAACAATTACTTGTAAATACACTTTATATTTTATATTGGGTGGTTGAATTTGATTCATAATTGTTAATGGTTTGTTTACAATTGTCATAAATAATTTGTAAAGATTATTTTTAACAATTAATTCACTGAATAAATATTTAACGTAATAAGATTATATTATATGGTTGGAGAGAGATTTCTCTCTCTCTCTAATCCATCATGGACGTCCAAGTCCTTAAAGAGGAAGGAACCTTTCTCCTTCACCCTTACATGGAAGGATGTCTTTAGTCCTACTTTGTTCATGAAAATCTATTGATTTAATTGAAATTAAAATATTAAGATTATTTGCAAGATATTTATTTTCTTTTAAATTAATATTTTTTTACAAGTTATTGCAACAAAATCACAACCATTTATTTGAATTGGGTGTGCATCTCCGCCATCCAATTTAGTATAAAAGGAAGGGTAGCCGTAGCCTTTTCTACTACAACAATTGCAAGAGAATAACTCTGTCTCATTCTCTACCACACGTCCAAGCCTTTCTCTCTCTCTCTCCAAATATTGTGGTCGTCCACATATTTTGTTGAGAGATCCTGTCATCGTCCCAACGCCGTTGTGTTGACAGATCGACTGCTCGCAGATCTTCACCTTCTTCGATGCTTTTTGCCCGTGAGGAAGGATCTGTATTTTATGAAATGAAATCAGGAGATGTCAACCTTGGATCATCAACTTGGATCGCGGGAACTACGCATCTTATCCACATGTCCACAAGTGCATCCTTTGTTAGATCAAATTTGAGACATGAGATCTCTTCGTTTAGAGATAAACGATCACAAACACACTCCAAAAGGCAATTCTATTACTACATTGTGATCTTGATGAAACGATTTGAGAAATTTTCTTATATCATGTGGTTTCGTCTAATTAAAATTTTAAATTCCGATGTTTGTTGCAACTAGTATGACTAGTTGCATTAGATCGTATTCGATGCTATTTACACACTTCTGTGATGTGCTAAGGTCTAAACCCTAGTCTTCAGTACTTACATGTCCTTATTCCACCTTATTCCCCTTATTTTTATCCATCCAGTCGAATAGGAATAGTGCTTATTTCAACTTATTCTCTGCACTTATTCCTACTTATTCTCCAACCGAACACCCCGTTGGAGTCTACATTTCTTAAGATCATTTTCAGTCGACTAATTTTGAAGCCTACCAACCAATTCCCATTTCGCTCGGTTAACTTTACAATAATCGACTAAGACACAATGACTAACCGATCGTTGTCAACAATTTAATTTTTTACTCCAAAGCTCTCACCAGTCAACTAATGTTTTGATCAATCTTACTAACATTGCTTATCATCCGACAAGTAGTAGATGTCTGCTTCTATGATTACTGTTTAATTATCCTTTAATTAAGTTGACTAACATTTTGCTCGATCAACTAAGTTAATTATCTTTCCTAAACTAACTCTTTACACCAGTCGACTAATCTGATCTTTTTTATCAGCATTATGTCCAAATGTTTGTTGAGCTATTCAGTCGACTATTTTTCGTGTCTAGGGGTGTAAAGGGATTGATCCTGAGCGAATCTACAATTTTTGATTCAATCCATTTATTTAATCGAATATGAATCGAACATATGTTTAGTCGAATCAAATCTAAACGGGTATCTAATTATCTGTGTATATAATTAGAATAACTATTCATTTATTTTTTCCTTTATTTATCCCTTCTTCATCTTTTGAAAAAAAATATTAATAAGGATTCTCTTTGAGAAAAGTATAATTGTAATATATTTTTATATCTGTTTGGTCAAGGGTTAAGGAATAATGTTGGTATAAGCAATAAATAAGGTTTATACTTGGTAATAAAGAGAGGAATAGTACCATACATATAGATGACGGATGTTGTAACCACAATGTGATCATTTATTTTGGGATAGTTTATACCGAGATAAAATCTACTTATCTCACAAATATAAAATTATTTCCAGAAAAAGCCCAGCCGCTTATCTTGGGAGAAAATCCACTTGTAATAATGTCCAGTTATCCGGATAAGGATTTGTAAATATGTCTATATATGTGTTTATTAAGCTTTTAACGAACAAAACCTAAACGAACCTACTATTTTTAGGTTCGATTTGTTTATTTAATCGAACCTAAATTTATGTTCAGGTTCGATTCATTTATGTCCAAATCGAATCTGAATCGAACTTTTAACGAATTGAATCTGAGCGAATATCGAACTTGAGAATTTTCTAAGACCCCTATCCATGTAAGTGTGATTCTCTGTTGTTCAGCTACCTAAGCTTTCTTCCAGCCGACTATTTTCCGATCGATTTTGGATTACTTGTTCTATAACCATTGGTTAACCCTCTCACCTAACCTTATTTAACGATTTTAAATAAGGTTATGGATAACCGGTTTACCTTTAACCAAACAGGTCCTAGAGAAGATGTAGATATTTTTTTCTTTTATTTTTTTTCTAAAATCGAAAATCTATATGAACCTATTTCAAAATCAGATTCTCTTATCCATCCACAAATTGAGATAATCACAACTTCGAGATATCCCAATGACCAATTTGCCAATAGAATCCAAATGCAAACGTCCACTTCCAGTCAATACGTACACGTATCGTAGATATTCACGTAAAAAGGCCATATTAATACAAGCATCTTAATAACCATTCCTATAGTTGTAGATTTATTTTTAATTACCTGTAATAAAATTTCGTTCATCCTTTCACCGTAATCGATATACTGTTATGGAATATGCGTATTTAGTTAGATATATGTTTCGTACACAAACCATCAAATACATGTATAATTAAACTGACAATATGAACAAAAAAACTCAATAATTATTAGTAAAATTAACAATAAATCTCTACTCTTACGGTGAGCCTCTCCGACGAGACCCTCCTCGCCTTGGCCGTCTCCTCCGGCATCATCGTGTGGCCGCCATCCGCTAACTTCCTGAATACAGTCCGGACCGCCTTCCCCACGCGCCTCAACGTGTTCCACCTCTTCACGGGCACATGGGACGGTTCCTTGTCGAAGACGCGATCCGTCGGCACGTGCGGCATCGACATCGTCCGGGCTGAGGCGGTGATCGCGGCGGCAAGCCGGTTCTCGAAGGATTCGAGCTCGAAGGAGTCGTAGAGGGAGCTGTTGCAGTCCCATAGAGGTCTCGAATTGGGGAAGATGTTGCTCTTGGCTTCCATATTGGCAGACTAGTTGTTATGTGCTTATTAATATATCATAGTAATGCATGTGTGTGTATATATATCTCTATGTGTATTAATATATAGGTAGGAAACGTGTAGGGTTGGGATGGAGATGGGAGTGGGGATTAGATAATTATTTGGAGGGTGGGGATGGAGATCTATAATGTTAAGAGTTGACCTTCTTAAGTAACTATAATTTTTTTTGTTTCTTTACGCATTATGAATAGTCGACATGTTGTTCTTTATATTTGCTTCATGAATACGGATGCTTATCGAGTCGAACGAGTCGAGCCAATCTCGATTCATAGCTGAGTTATGATTTTTTTTAGATCTATAAATCTCCATCCATCGTCAGAGAAGTTATAGAGATTGGCAGTATAAAGGAGATCTCAACATCGAAGAAGATGGAGACATGAATGGAAGAAGAAGAAAGAACCACGAAAGAAGTTCAAAGATGAATTTCAAGTGACTTTTCGAGAAATAAAGGCACTCTTCCTCGATCTGAAATGATTATCATCGTCGCAAGATCATTTCTAGGATTCGAAGACGATGATATCCCACATGCTGATGTCGGGATCATGAATTCCATTAAGGAAGTGTCAAATATATAGTTATCATGTATGTTCAAAAACAAAAAAAAATATTTTCTAAATGATATTTTTAAATAAAGTTAATATTTGAAAATGATATTTTTTTCGATTACGACAAGCTTACCATTTAAATCTTTTTTAATTATATCATTAAAGTTGGATTTTCTAGTGGATTATTATCTCGACGGTGATTTTTAAATTTGGATATATCTAATAATTTAAACTTATATAATCCAACCCTAAGGTCAAATTATGAAGTGAAATTAAACAACAAATATGATTAAATGAAAATAATAAATTTGTTTCATTTATAAGAGTTTTAGAAATAATGAGAGAGGTAAATGAGCTCAAATCTCATTTTAAAGTGGTTGTATCACATTTTATTAAAAGAAGATAAATAGTGGAATCATGGGCGGAACCAATATATATGATGGAGGGGCCATGACCCCTCCTTGATTATTGCATTTCATTTCTATAATGTCATAAGTTTTAATATGGTTATTCTTAATTTTATAATATATAATGTAGTAAAAGAAAAGTTTCAAATTTTTTAATGTTTAATTGGTAGAGTAATTGGGTTTTTATTTTGGTGACCAGGGTTCGAACCCTACTTTCCCTAATTTTAACTTATTTTATATATTTTACCCAAGTACTTCTAAAATATTAAAATTATAAATATAATTTGATATAAAAGTATAGTTATATAATTTATCATCTCCATTGTTTCTAGCACTCCATGTAAATAAATTTAATATTGTTATTTCCTTTTATCCATGAACTTTTTGTCACAACATTTTCACTCGATAATTTAATCTTTTGAGACGGATTTAGAGAGCTTAAATTATTAGATTTATCAAAATGTAAAAAATCATGATTAAAAATAATAATTTATAGAAAAATCCAACCTTTATAATAAATTAAATTGCAATCTTATCAAAATTGAAAAAAAAAATCATTTTAAAAAATATGATATCTACTTTAAAGTATCATTTGAAAATGCAATATTGATTTAATTTTTTGTGCATACTTGATAGTAGTATACTTGACCTCTCCTTGATAAAATTCATGTTTATGCCCAGAGTGGAACACTGGGATTCAAACTTAGCTCTTTAATATAGAACCATCACTTTTAATCACCCGGCGAATAAGTGAGTTTGTTTTATTATTTCAATGAAATATTTTCTTTATTAAAGGAGGGAACGATGGCCCCAATGTTATATACTGGATCCACCCTATATATACATGTATTTATGTATGTACTTATGTGTTTGGGTTGATATTACGTCATGTTATGCAGGTTGTAATGACATGGTCATAAGTTGGATTTGTGGATTATATATACTGTATGTATGTCAGTTGAAAGTGCATGTTTTCGTAGATGATTGGTTCAGAAAAGTTTGTAAGATCAGAAGAAACGCTGTTAATGACAGTAATATTATCGTGGATTAAATACTATAATCACAATACTTTTAGCATGGCCACAGATCATGGCCCTGACCGCTGTATAGTTTTTATATTTACCACGGCTAACATGTTTAGGCCACGGTAATCGTCCTTTAGCGACGATAAATTGCCGTGGCTTATTCTATAATATTTATACTAGTGACGGAAACACCACAAACAACCATCAAGTGAAGGTGGCATGGAAAGGAAATCTCACGGATCCTTAAAAATAACGATGGATAGGATTTTCTAGACTTCAAATCCTTTAATAACACCCTTCTTTCGCAATCCTGTTTAGGGTTAACTGGAAATGAAAGACCACTTGAAAGGAGCACAACATATCTGTTTAGGGATAACCCATTTACTCGAGAGAAGCCCTTTCACAGTTTCTGCTTTCCATAGATATGGTATAAATCCAAACCAAAATTTGTTCAAAGAACTTCTACGAGGCGATAACCGCTGCTGCATATTATCTTGACTAATCATTTATATGAAGGTATCGATTTGGTGGTCGATCTGGCAAGCCCGCTATCTAAAGGCATTTCAGAACATTCCCTTGTTCAGATAAAAATCATTCTGTAAGCTTTACAGATATGCTGGGTGTGTCCAGGGTTGACCTTGCCGCTTTTATAAATTTCTCGGACCCTAGATTGGAGTTGCATATTAAAATTTAGAGATCTCAATGTGTTGATTTTGCCTACTCAAGCGGCGTAAGGTCCCCGATGCTTAACTCATTTTAATGGTTTAGAGGTAGAAGCAGTTGACTCACACTCTAATGACCAGTTGACTCACACTCTAATGACCAGAGTTCCAACCCCACAATCCCCCCTTTAACTAGTAAAAAAAGGTCACCATGTACTAGAAGCTCTTTTTTGGGGGTCACCAGAACTTTAGCAATGAAACAGGGCAAAGCTCTTTTGATGATAGCTATTTGCATGGATGAAGTGTTTTTTTGGATCCATGGAGCTCCACAACTGATCTGGGTGTGTTGCTATATGTGTTTAGGGTGTTAATGTAGGACGGTTCCGTGCTTTTTAACTATGCCTCCTTCTATCTCTTTGTTGGGATGACTCCAACTCTCGGTTAGCCCTTTCCACTATCAGATGGAATCCGCTCTAATACAATTTATGTCTCGGACTTACATTTCTGGACCATTATTGGAGAAAACTGACCCTGAAAACTTATCGGATACGATCCAGTTGAACCCGTTGACAAGCACCCATAATACTTAAGCTTAAGTTGTCTGGTAAATCTAGGGATGTTACTTGAACCGAATCATTCAAACTCGATTAGTTCGTTCGATAACAATTTAAAAAAGTTCAATTCGAAACGAAATGAAGTGAATTTGAATTTAACTTGTAGATCCGATTCCAAATGAATCAAATCTGAATTAAGCTGAAATCTTTTGATAATAATTTGATTCAATATCTATATACATATGTATGTATGCATTTATATTCATATATGTAATACATACATACAAACATGCATATAATATATGTATATTTACATACACACATGTAGCAACCCATCCTACGTCAATAAGGATTCTTTTTGAATATTCCTATACACGGAGTTACCGTATAATTACATCAAAAGAATGCCATACATTTATTTCAATTCATTGTAAGTAAATATATGTAGAAAATAATATGTGAATATGTAGTAGCAAATGTTATGATATTAACTCACATTGAAAGATTTAGTATTTGCATTGTATGAGTAAGCATACCGTATCAAAGTATAGCAATAGAAATAAGTAATTTCTCATTTCTATTTAGAAGTACTAGAGAAAAAAGTACCACCAGAATCATATTGCAGCAAGCATCTAAAGATACACTCAAAGCAACTTACTACAATGACTAAGTGGCTACTTTTAAACTTATGATAATTTTTAGGCTCTATTGGTACGATTTATCACATCCAGACTTCACGGGTATGATTTTCTAATTCCCAGGCTAAACTGATGTGAGTTATCAGTGCATGACGTATATATGCAATATTAGGCCCATATAGTGAGACCTATCTTTCCACTTTATAATTAAGTTCAAGTGAATTCTTTGAAATCGGTCAGAGATATGGGTCCTTTGTGCCTCGTTTATATACAGCATCTACGTTGCCATCTCTACTACTTATTTCAACATAGCAACAATAGCTTGGGTATGAGTTACTTAGTATACTCGTGATATTCAGAAATTTTGAAGCACTAAGAGGATCACAAAGCACTATAAGCCATATGTAATTTAAAATTCTAATATATGCATGCATTCTCATATTAGTTAAAGAATAAATATTGAATATAAAAATAAGAAATATTAATCATTAAATTTAGTAGAAAAGAACAAATGTTTAAGATTATTATCCAAATTCCTCACCCCATTTATTTTCATATCTTATATTTTGTACCCTACCTTTTCGATTCACCTTTTCATTATCTCAAAGACCCCACGAGCATAGGGATTGTTTTTGGTGCTCTTTCTCCTATCACATGAAAATGATAGTTTTGCTGCTTCGAGTAGTTGGGCCCAAGGGGTTGAGGCAGACCACCAATGACTTCAGCATGATGTTGAAGATTGAGGAGGGTGGGTCTGGGAGTGTTTACAAGGACATGGAGGTGGTCGGAAGAGGAGGATGGACCGAAGGAGAATGGGCAGAGGAGGAGGAGGACCTGGAGGAGGAGGAGAAGGGGGGGGTAGAGGTTTGAGGAGGATTTAGAGGGGCAAAGGAGGAGGAGGTCAAAGAATGAGGAAGGGTTGGGATTCATGGGAGAATTCAGGGGAACATTTAAAATTGCAAAAAAGGTGCATAACCCATTATTGCAATATCTACGGAGAGCGCAACTGATAAAAATTCTATTATTATTATTATGTATATAAAGTTTAAATATCAATTAACATTTAAATTTGAAATAAAATTAATCGAATTTGAATTTTCATAACTCAAAATGAATTGAATCTGAATTTAAGTTAGTAAATTCATTTAAAATTCAATTCGAGTTCGAATTTGAAAGTTTTATAAATGTATTGAATCAGAATCCTGCTGAATTCGAAGGTATTCAATTCCACCGCCACCCCTAAGTAAAGCTCTCACTCTTATAACTTACTATCACACTTTGTGAGTTTTTGATGTTAGACTATTTTCATAGTGTTATAAAAAACTTCCACGACCTTTACTTGGAAAGTCGTTATCTAACAATTAGACTATATTTTATGTTTTTTACTGTTTATAGTAACATTTCTAGGATTTCGATAACAATGGCAACAATGACAAATAATGTCTATGATTTAATTCAACTCTCTTTTTGCTGATTGGAAAAACGTGATATTAAGTGAGTGGTGGGTAGGTGCCCGTTGATTTATTGTGCAATTATTTAATGAGGCCAAGTGGGCTAATAGTTAAAATTTATTCTTGGAAATAGTTTTATCTCCTCTTCCAATTTTTTGTCATGCTTTTTTACACTGCCAAGTTTGTATATAGGACAGCTCAAGCTCTTGCAATGCGACGTACGTGGACGGGTCGGATCTGTCGAACGGATCATCTACGGTAGTGTGAGACCGATCGCAGAAGCTACTGTGGACATAATAATCACCGTCCATCCACCACCATCACGAACGACCCACTCGTGATCGGACGGGTGAACGGTGGTGACGCCCACCTAGCTCCTACAGTGTATTTATAAATATACACCAAATTTATTTTTGCATATAAGTTCAATTTTCTTTAAAAAAAATTTCACTGGAATATATTTCTAATAATTATATAATTCGATATAATAAATACCATCCATAATTATATAAAATCGTTCGCATATCGCGAGCGATTTTTAGATCGAAAATCCGCCGGGACCGGTAAACTGGTTCAATTTTTGAGTTGAATTTCTGTAGCACATTGCGAATTATGAACCTGAATTTATAAGATCAAAATCCCTCAAAGAACTCGGAAATCCAATAAACAAGTAATCCCGTATTTCTCTACTGATCAAATACTGACAAAGATACGAGGGGGAAAATACAAAAAAAAACAAAACAAAAATTATTCAGGGAAAAAAAAGGTAATTTTAATTACTAGACGTTCAGCAATACACTTCCACCCTTCCGGTGAACCTCTCCGAGGACACCCTCCTCGTCTTTGCCGTCTCCTCCGGTATCGCCTTGAGCCCACCATCCACCGCAACCCGGTCGGCCGCCTTCCTCCCGAACATGGTCCCGACCGCCTTCCCCACACGCCGCAACGTGTTCCACCTCCTCAGAGGTGTCGGTGGCGGTTTATGGTCGATGTGATCCATCGACATCGTGCGGGACGACGCAGAGATGGCGGCGGCGAGGCGGTTCTCGAAGGATTTGAGCTCGAAGGAGTCGTAGAGGGAGCTGTTGCAGTCCCAGGCAGCTCTGGAGTTGGAGAAGATCTTGGTCTTGGCTTCCATATTGTTGCTAATTGCTATGATGGTGATGAGGTACTGGTAGAGTAGTTGATATGCATTATATACCATAGCGACGTGTGTGTATATATATCATATCTATAGCTTTATATATGATTAATATATATGTCGGAAACGTGTAGGGTGCGATGGAGATGGGAGTTGGGATTGTATTGTGGACGGTGAGGACGGAGATCTACAACGGCCAATCGTTGACCAGACCTTTTAAATTAGGGATATTTACACCTATAATCTTGGGTAGTTTCGTAATTACCTCAAGAACTCTCGATAATCACGAATTATACATAGGACTTCGAGTCATTCTTAACTCTTGCATAACCCTCAGTAGTTTCTTAATTACATATGTAACCCTAAGGAGTGCATTCCATCCATTTCTCTGTTAGTTACAACGAAATCCGTTATGTACCGTTATGTAATGCACCTTTAAGTTCATCTTATTTACCAAGTATACCACTCCTCCTTCTCTTCCCTCTTGCTTCGACCACCCTGGGGCGGCTCATCCAATTATGATCAATAACCCTAGTCACTAAAACTGACTCGAACAGTTTTTTTCCTGCCTTGGGGTGTCATCTAGTTTTCGAACAGTTCCTTCGACCACCTGGGGAGCGCAAGGTAGATTTATGCTTCCCACCAGGCACCTACAGCCTGTATTAATTTCAGGCTACAACTGGGGAAAACATACAGGAGATTGGCCGCCTGATGAATCTCGTATTCATCATGTTAAAAATCATCTATTAAACTCCTGGCTTAACTAATCCAATAAAAATTACCGTTAATTCCTTATTTTTACCCTGTAATATATTGTGTATAATTAACATTAATTAATTGTATTTAATGCCCTTTATTTTCCTTTTATTTATTTTCTCATCAATAATCCTCTAAAAATTAGGTAGAATAATTGTCTATAATCACTAACCATTAAAAAGACTAAAAAATACAAAAACATCTCAAAACCAAAAAGTCGGTGCTTTATCCCCCTTAAAAATACCCCCAAAATTACTTTTTGTACAAACGACCTCTTTTGACATTTTGTCCAACAAGAAACTTGTAGATCTCGTCGAGACGAGCAACTTTCATGTTTTGATTTTTTTCCTAATTCTGCTTCTAACTATTTCTTTTTTATTTTTCTTTATTTTTGCATTTTCGAATTTTCTGGTTGGGCCACGTGGTGCCCTCTGGGCCGCCCACGTAGCCCGCACCTTCTCGAGCCACCCTGCACTCTTCTGAGTCGTCGGATCTGATCCCTCTCGCCCCCATCTCAAAGGTCCATCTCCGCCCCATCGCCCACCGTCTGATCCTGCCCCAGATCTGATCCCATCCGCTCCTTTCTTCCTTAACCTCAGCCGCCCGATCGTTATACCATCCAACGCCCCTCCTACTACCACATCGCCCCTTCTCCATAGCCACTCGATCGCTCTTCATCCTACGCTTCTCATTAAGCCACGTACCCCCCCCCCCCAGTCCCCACCGTAGGATAAAACGCCAGGCCACATCCTAGCCATCGGCTCCCGCCTAACTCCCCACCGCTTGATCAGACCCAAGATATGATCTGAGCCCTCGAGCCACGGCTTTATCCCAGCCGTTGGATTGCAAGATCCAACGGCTCCCACTCATCGTCCTCCTCCAGTTGCCTCTCTCCCCAAGCGTTACGCCTCGCCACCCCATCTCACCCTTCCTATTTTGGATCACGCCATGTTCACCCCCCTCGCTCCACAACGTCGCCTCCATGAAGCCCAACCCTCTGTCATCTTCGCGTAACCTCCAACCTTCCTCCTCCATTACTCACCCGCCATCAATCAACCATTCAAGCACCCCCACCACCTCATAACGACAGAACCCTCCTCCAATAAAATCGCCTCCTCCACCACCTTCAGCCAGCATCCACCATTCAGGGGACCTCGACCTAGCCTCTGGCCCTTCGGTGACAGCGGAGGAGCCTTATCTCGAGGCGACGATGGTCGTTTGCCTCCGGTGTGATCTGTGGCCTCCGGCCACGTCGCGGCTGCTTCCGAAGCACCGCTGAGCACCGAGGTAGGATCGGCCTCGTCGTGCGACGACCCCAGAGGTCCAAAGAGGACCTCAACCCAGATCCCCGCCTCCACCAACACCTTGCTCCGGTGAGGTGAATTTCCCTTTTATTTCTCTTAATTTTCATGTTCTCCCCGATCATTATCACCCTCCACCAATCAGTGTTCCATCTCCGCCACATCACCTCCGTACACGCCTACCCCTCTACTCACCTTCGTCTCTTCTCCATAACTTAGCATTCATGCATATGTGTGTAAATATTGTATAAAATGTGGTTTTTAAAGCCAAAATTATAGAATAAAGAAAAGAAAAGAAAAGAATAAAATATTGTAAATATTTTATGACCCGAAACCCCAAGACCTAGGCATCTTGATGAATAGGTCGACAAGGAATAAAGTAGGGGGAGATAAGGGCCAAAATACAAGTGTAAATACCTATACTCTTTATTCATTCTTTATTCATTTTGGGACCTAATTTTGGTTCCACTTTTTATACATCAAATAAAGAAACTTTGTACATGAAAGTTGTAGATAATTTTATAAAGAAAAATACAAAATTGATTTCACAGAAAAATAATATACAGATAAAAAGTTATGGTCTGAATAAAAATCCAGAATCCCAACTTCCCAGAACCGTATCTCATAAACGAAAACTCCAAATGTCACATACTCACCTTTAATTGTATATAGAAGAAAATAAGCTATTTAATGGCGGTGGTTTCACATTTGGCGGAGCTACGGTTTGAAAGTTGACTTTTGGACCCTCATTGTACAGTGTACCGAATAAAATATTCAATTTATTAATTATTTATTATTTTTATAATTTTATTTTTTTTATAATGTTGTAAATATTACTTATAATCATTATGTGTATTAAAATCAGAATAAAAATTCAAAGAAAAATAAAAATAAAAATGAACATATAAAGAATACTTAGGTACACTACCTATATCCATACCTATACATTATACCTTTATATTTTATTTAATATACAAAACATTTCATAAAAATAAAATAAAAATATATTTGTGTAGATAAAAGTATTTTATAATTTTATAAAATCATAAATAACAATAATAATATTAAAAATACCTAAATAAAAATAGAATACTTAAATATATAGATATATATACTATAAAGGGCATAAATGCAAACTTGTAAAAATACGTCTCATAAAAATAAATAAAAATCACCATAAATTAATTCATAAAATAATAAACATTTTTTATTTTATAATTAAAAATCAATAAAATCGTTTGCTATTTTAATTTGATTTTTGAAATCTTTTTCTCCAAGTTTTTCCTGGTTGGTCCACGTGGACCAACCAGGGGGCTAGGAGAGTTGACCTCGGTCAACTCTCTGCCCAACACCTGGGTTGTGTCAGACTGCATTTTTCCTCGACTTTGCGGATTTTTGTAGACCGCTCCTTTCACCGAATCAGGTCGGTCTCTTCACGAGATATGTTCCCCTACCATCCAGCTACCACGCCCTAGGCTTAGATGTGTCTTTTGACCATCGATGCGCGAGCTACGCCTCGTTGAAAGTGCCCCCTTGGCCACGTTTCAAAACCGCCCAGCCATGCCCATTTTGATTTCGAACCCTCTTCTACCCAAGTTTGACCTCGCTGTGGAGCTCTGGATCGACTCCCGTGACAGGGGAGCCTCCAGCTCCTTCGCGCGAGGCCAAGCGAAGGCCGGAGCGGCACTCCACTACCCATCTCCGGCCGTGGCCGTGAGGTATCTTCCTCTTGGCGTTCAAAGCCAATCGAGGTTCATCTTCTTAGCATTTTGTTTGCAATTTTTTTTACTTCTTTGCAGCAGTAGAGTAATCCCCATATCCGTCCTATTTCGCACCCATTCGGTCACCCGTCACTCTATCTCGCCAGAGCTTGCTCCGACGAGCTCCATTTTTACCGATTCCGCATCATTCCATCTTCTGGTGAGTCGCGGCATTTTGCCCGCGACCACCCCTAACCTCTCTGGCAGGTACATTCGCAAGAGCCTCATCTGGAGGCGAGATTTTGCAAAGAACAACCCCCTCCAGGTCGCCGGAGCCTCTACGACCCGCCGAGGCCATCCTTTGGCCTTCGGCCCCTTTTGCGACACCTGGACGATGGGGAGGAGCCGCAGGAGCCTTGGGGCGCCCTCTCCGCGCTTCCAGAGGGCTGGGTTGCGTCAGGCGAGCGGCTTGAAACTCGGATCTTCCGAGTTCTTGAGCTGTTCGTCCTGACCTCCTCGCCGCCGTTCGATCTTCGAGGACCCCCAGGCGAAGCTACAGCCGCCCGATTGTTCGCCCCTTTGTCGTCAGATCCATGGCTGGGATCTAATCCCAGCCGTTCCTTGGCGAACCGGCATCGGCGCACATCCGTGTGACACGTGTACAAGTGGCAAGGACCGACCGTTGGATTCCACCGAGGTTGGGGATTTTGCATTTCATACTCGGCCAATTTTGCTATTTAATTATTAAAGCACAAACTTTCCTTTGCAAGGTTATCAATTTTGTAAATTTTATTAGTAGGCCCCCTGAACTTCATAATATTACTCCTGGGCCCTTGTCAGGCTCACGTGCATAGCGCGTGAGCTCTGGTCATTTTGCACTTCTACCTTAGACTTTCTTTTATTTAGTTGTAGTCCGAGAACTTTAATATTCAGTGAATGTTTTTTTGGAATTTTTGTAATTCGGCCCTAAGGTTTCTGAAAATTGCGAGTAGGTCCCCGCAGGGTCGCGTGAGCACCACGTGTTCTTTGGCATTTTTGCAGACGTGCCCTCGGCTATTTGGGTATTAATAGTATCACAAAAAGTTTTTATTTCAGCCAACTATTTTGTGGACATTTTGCATGCCAGCCCCCTGAATTCCTGACTAATTACTAAAACGTCCCTGCGAACGTGTATTTTCCTTATGCTTCTTGTATTTTTTGCATGCATCTCTAAAAACCCAAAAAAACCCCAAAAATCAGTTTAGGTCGCTGTCACATAGTAGTTCATCATCATAATTTTATTTTTCATAATTATTGCATTTTTATATTTATTAAAAATCAAAAATAGTCATTTTGTGCATTGTCTAGCTTATAAAATCCCTAAAAAAAATAAAAACTCTCCAGAAAAATCCCAAAAAAATATATTTAGTTCCCTTTAGTATGTCTTAGCTCCAGACCAAAAATCATTAAAAAATACAAAAGAAAACTCCAAAAAATCACAAAACTCTAAAAACCTCTATAAAAATATTAAAAATTCTACAAAACTCCTAAAAATATAAACTTTGTCTCTAAATTTTCTTTGTTTCATTGTCTTTAAGTGAAAATTAAAGTGGAAAATATTTGCTACTTTTTTCTATTTTATTTCCCCATTTTAGTTTCAGCCTTGTATGTTATTCACTGTTTTCTTTATTTTGCTAATTAAAAATACCAAAAACATTCTAAAAATTACCCAAAAATCACAAAAACAGTAAAAAAATATAAAAAGACCAAAAAGACTTTATTTCCTAATTTTTGCACATTTTTATCTATTTTTATAAATATCTCTTTCTCCCTTTTATTACATTGCTTATCTATTCCAATATTGGAAAAGAAAATTAAAAAAATATAAAATATAAAAAGGAAATAAAAATCAGTATATTAAAAATCAAAATACAAAATTATAAAATCAAAAATTAAATAAAAAAATATAAAATTAAAAACCCACAAAAAAAAAGAGATAGCATTAGTAGACACTTGATCACATTCACACATTTTGAGCATTTTTGCCTCGTTCTACCTGTCTGCTCCCTATGTTCGACCTCTACAATACTTGCACCTATACACATCTTATTGTAGAGTTATAATAAATTTTAACTCCACACATTTACTTTCATTGCTTGATATATTTGTCGTGGGTTAATTGTTGTTTTAATCCGGATTTTCGAGCGGTCACCGCATCGACTGTTGATCCGCCTCGTGGATCAATACGACCGCTTGACTGTTTGGTTTAAACAAATGGCGCCGTTGTCGGGGAGCAACAGCGCGTAGTTCGGGTCTTGTTTGTGTTTGTGATTGATTGTCTATTTCACGGCTTTTATTTCTGCTTGTTTTATTTTCCTTATTTTTGATATATATTTTGAGCTGTCTAATCCCTCTTCTTTGTTGACTCTGTGCGAGGTACCGCGGACCGAGGTAGGCGCTTCACTCGAGGCACCGAAGCACCCACGTGAAGCCGGCTTAGCTAGCCGAGCACCGAGGAGACGAAGAGCGAATTTTGAAGAACGTGCTCCACTTTAGTTGAATTTTCTTTTTGTAGTATTTATTTTTGTCATTTAAGTGAGTGAGAGACTTAATTTGTAATAATACAGGTACCCCCGGACTTGGACTCTCTCGAGCCTAATTTCCAAGTGATTGTTCACTTGGGGGCTCGCCGTGCTTTTCGCGGCTTTTTCGTGTTTTCTCGCATTCTTTTTATTTTGTTTTGTTTTTCGATTTTATTCATTTTGTGTGATTGAGCCCCTAGTTCTAGGATTGCTTGCGATAGACTAAGGCCAAACACCTAATACTTTGCATGCACCTATAGTCTCGTTTGGACTTAGTCAAATCTTAAACAATTGATCATTAGCTTTCGATCCACGCGCCGCGAGCTCATTCCCGAACAAGCGCTTTCTCCTAACTCAAATGTGTTGAGCAGAGGAGGGGTGAGCCTAGACCGGACATTAGGATTGAGGGTTGGCGGTCAACTTGTGGTTCTTCCCGCTAATAGCAATTTCTGAACTTAGGGCGATTTCATCGGCTTTGCATTTGCATATAGATAGGATTCAATTCTGCTGAGCATCCTTGCATGTAGAGTGCTGGAGGCAAGGTGAGCATTTACGCTTTAGCATTCATCATCGTTTTGCCGCTTGCATTGCTTTCCCGCTCCTCTACCTCTGATTTTGATCACCTAGGAGCTTAAAGGAATTGACTCCCCGATAGGATCGTGCATTTTTATTAAAAATCCAAAAAATGTGATAACCAAATAAAATTGGGACTGCTAATATTACTTGGCCCTAAAATCCACCAAAAGGAATATCTTGTATTGGGGCGAGTAATCCCCTCATTGTCTTCGTCTTACTTGCTCGCGCACACACTAAGGATTAGTGCCCAAATCCCGTATTCAGCCCCCTAAGTGTTTGTGCAATTTTGGACTTCTCGCCTAACTCTAAAACAGACAAGATATAAAGACTGCATTTGTGGTCTTCACCGAGTTGAGTAGGTGAATTGAGGGTTTGTCTTATTTTCATTTTTGTTTGTGATTGTTTTGTGTGTGTCCTAGATCATCCCCGCGCATTTGCGCCTTCTTCTCCATGACGGATCCGAAAATATCGCTTTTAATAAGTTGTTTTTATCTTGTCGTGTGTTGTAGGCGGCAATCTGAAACGATCAAGAAAATACCACAAAGAAGTTATTCAATTTTTAATCTCGTGGCTTTATGTTTATTTTACTTGGGCAAGTCCCAAGGTCGATCACAAGGAGGCAAAGGAACAACCTAGAATTAAGTCTATCAAAGTTTATGTTCGGTTTTCGAGGCGTTTTTTTTTTGGAATTTTTCAATGTATTAGGGGGTGCATATACAATTTCGGCCTATTCTAGGGACTAAAATGTAAATTACATCCAAACGATGTCCAAAAAATACGAAACTTGGCCGGGATGTAAAATATGATGAAATAAGTGTACCATAATTTTTTTGGAATTTTTTGATGCAATATGAATTTTTTATGGATTTTTAAATGCAAACAAAATAATTTTCAATATTTAATTTTAATAAATATCAAACCTACTTATTTTCAAGGATCAAAATTATCTGAGATCTATCACTAGATGAAGGATCTCAGAAAAATCCTAAACCTCGAAAATGTGGGGTTTAATATCTATTAAAAATTAAATACGAAAATATGCAAAATGATTTTTACAGGATAAAATATGCATGCAAATGCAAATCTTTTTGGGTACAATGTTAAGAATAATTAACTCTACAAGATGTGATTTTTCGAGAATTTTTAGAGCAACGGTTAATCAACTGTGAATTTCAGAGCAAGAAATGGGTAAAATATGCAAACTTCCACAAAATAATTATTTATTAATCAACCATCAATCATAAAATTTCCCACAACATGTCAAAGTGTAGAGAATCAATTAACAAACATCATGCAATTTTTGGATTAATAAATTATGTAGATAAGATGTTCAAAACAAAATGGGAATGCAGGGGTACAGATGCAAATAAATAAATAAAATATAAAAGCAGAGGGGGCGGCTTTTGTGTAATTACCAATAGTAGTGGGGTAATGTTGCAAAATTTCCAAGGGGCACGTGTTGCGCATGTGCCCTTGGATGGCGGGGGTTGCTGTGCGAATAGGGGAAACTCCAGGGGGCTCCTTGTAAATTGCCCACAGGCACGTGAGAGACACGTGACCCGTAGGTAGCGTGCTGATGAAGTTCCCTCCGAGCGCGCGTGCCTCGCACGTGCGCGAAGGGCCTCGGGCTTCGAGCCCGACCGCTGGCGTGGAGGTTCTGGCGGAGGTGGTCTTCACGGCCGAGGAGGGGCCGCTTTGCCGCGGTGGAGCGGCGCTGAAGGCGGAGGCGCTTCTGCGGAGCAGCTGTCACCGGAGATGGAGGCGCGCCTCCTGCGCTGGAGAAGAAGGCGGCGGTGTGGGCCCGGCAGTGCTGTTGACGTGGAGTCGAAGGCGGAGATGATGTCGTGATAGGCTCGTCGGGAAGGAATTCCTGGAGCTCCAGGCGGAAGCGTCGAAGACGGTCGTGGCCGACACACGGCCGTGGGGGGTCGGTGAAGTCAGGCGGTCGGTGTGGATCGGCGAAGGTGAAGCGGTTGTTGACGAGGCGTATCCGGCGAAGGAGCAGGCGAGAGAGAGAGAGGGGGGGAGAGAGAGAGGGAGGGAGAGTATACCTGAAGAGGCTCGACGGCGTTGGGCGGCCGGAGCGAGCAGCGACGGCGACGGGGCTCTTGGCTGCAACGAGGCGGAGGAAGCCTCGGATCACGCCGGTGACGAGGGCCTCGCGGTTGTCACGACCGGAGGCGATGTACTTTGATGACGATAGGCGGATGCTCGGGACGTCGGGGGGCTGCGGTTTAAATAGGTGGAGAGGGTGCGTCGGAGATGGAAGGCGGTGGAGGGATTCGCGGGATTCGACGGGGAAGGGGATACGAGGATCGGAGATGGGGATCCGATTGGAGATGGGTGGAGATCGCGAGATCGAGGGGATTTGATGGCCGACGAGATTTGGGTGCCGCTGTCCGTGATGGAAAGTGGGGGAGGAGGAAGACGAGTGCTGGGCCGTCCGATCGGCCGAGATCGGAGGGCCCAGCGAGCGACACGTGGCTGCGAGAGGAGAAAGGGAGGGCGCACGTGCAGAGCACGTGCCTGGGTGGCACGTGCCTCGCATGTGCGTCCTTTTTATTTATTTTTTTATTTTTTTTAATAAAACGAATTATAAATAAACCCGAAAATGGCTGACACGTGGCGGCACCAAGTGCTGCCACGTGTCAGCACCAGAAAATTCTGAAAAAAATTATTTTCCAAAATCAAAAATAAATAGTAAATGACCTCGGATCGAAAAACTTTCTTTACGAAAATTGCTCGTCTCAATGAGATCTACAACTTTCATGAAGACATCAAAATCAAAATCGATCATTTGCACAAAGTGAATTTTTGGGGTATCCTATATACATAGAATACCTTAATTTTGGGGTTTTGTAATTTTTATGTCATTTTTAACCAAGATAAAAATCCGGAAAAATATAGAAAAATCAAAGATAAATAAAAGACACTTAATTCTATTTTTTTTGTGTTTTTATTGATTAAGAAAATATATACATGAAATAAAGGTCAGAAAACCGCGAAATATACAATGTACAAAAGAGGCCCAAAACCCAACTTTCACATATGAGCTCCGATTCACTTGAACTTGGTCTTGTTTTGAAGGTAATTGAATGTACATTAGTTCAAAAGTGAGTAGGATTAAATCGGACACTGGATGGAGAAGATATGTGGCTTTTAGTCCGAAAATTCTGAAATTAGGGTTTGGGTTTTTGGTCCACTTACTTAGGTTAGTTATTTTTTTGTATTTTTCCTTTATTCTTGTTAGTGATATGTACACAGTGGAAGTGGTTTTGAGTCATTCGGAGTTAGCATGAATGGGTTAAAAATATGGGAAGTTAGGCTATTTACAGGTCATTTTTGGCATGGATTTTTGGCTTCTTATTTTATGCAGAATTTTGTGCTAAAATGCAATTCTTAGGAAATCATGCACTAATGCTAATTATGCAAAATAGATGCAAGATTGCTGTAGATTTTTAGGGATTTGAGCTTAATAAATGAGATTTAGAGTGATGAATACGAGATTCATCATCCCCCTATACTTAAACCATGCTCGTCCCTGAGCATCAAAAAGAAATGGCATGAGGTGAAATGAGATTGGGTTCCATACCAAGACCATGAGCTGAAGGTGAAAGTGAACCTAAACTCAACCTTTGGATTATTTGTGTGTCGGAACTTCTGTGAGACTTCGAATTTTAAAATCAACAGCCCTCAAGTTCTACACATCATTGCTACAGTTTCGGCCCAGAAGTCATCTTAGATCAATCATCTTCCCAAAGTATACCCTATGAACATTGAATAACCGACTCTTGTGTGTGAAATATTTTAGCTCTTCCCACCCAGAATGCCGGACTACCGTGCAAGCCTCCTCTCCAATAACTCGTCCTCGGGGAGTCAGGTATTTCCTTCTAAGGTCTGTCGCGCCGTGTTCACAATCGAATTGGGGGGAGAAGATAGAAGAATGAGAAAAGAACTGGAGGGTGGCCAGTGTAGTCACCTCTCCTTGTGAAGATGGCCAGTGTAGCCGAGTCTCCACCAAAGCTTGGACCTTTTTTGGTCAGATTTTATTTGGTAGTTGCTTCTTTGTATTTGGAATTTTTGGTGGTTCTGCTTGGATCTTGTTGTGCCCCTACGGATATAGAATCTTTTGTTTCCGTACATTTGTTTGGGGTCTTAGAAAAAAAATTGTGCACAGCCGTCCATCCCTTTTCCGAAGCTTTATTTCAACCCGTACTCCGGTCTTTAGATTTCCACGCTACCAGAAAAGAAACTCACACAGTCTTCCAACATCCCGTCTGAGTTGAGCTAAGTGCATAGTGCGAGAGTACAAATTAATTCCCTATTCCAGAGTTGTACCCAGAATAAAGAGACCAGGTTAGACACTAAGAGTCAAACGCTGTACATTGTCATGTGGAACTCAAAGAATTAAGTCAAAGACCTGAAGACTCTAAAATCCTATTTCTCGGTGAAGTTCCTCTGAAGATTAGGTGGATTAAGGTCAAGTCCAGACCACTCTCGGTTTTGGCTCATAACTCGGTTCAGAACCCAAAGACTTTTCACATATGCAAAATGCGATGCTTGATGAAATGCGAGTGTGTGAAATGCAGACACATTTTTTTATTTGTGATTTTTTTATGCAAAGGATTGTTGTTGTTTGTTTGTTTTTTTATGCAAAAAATGAATAAGAAGCCATTTTTTAAAAAAATTTTGGGTACAGTCAGTGTTAGTGGCAAAACACATTTTTTTTGGAAAAATTACCCACCCCGTAAATACATATAGACTTACGCGCAAGTACGAGGTATGGCTAAAATATATACAAAGTATATATACAGACCCCCCTATACTTAGCGAGTGTCGTGTCCTCAAAGCACAAGAAGCGTAAAGAAGACATAGCTCGGGCTAAGCATAAGAGAGTGAAAAAGAACAAGATTTTACAAAATCGCCCCCTATACTTAGACTGTCAATAGTCTAAGTATAGAAGAAGAGCGGAAAAGAAAAGAAAAGAAATGAAGCGGTGAGGGTAAGAGTATATATAGGTGGGTGGCGGTTCCCCCCTATACTTAGGCTTTGGTCAGCCTAAGTATAGAAGAAGGATGGATATGGAGTGAGCTAGAGATCAGAATGAGATGAGGGAAATGGTATATACAGATGGCATCGGTCCCCCCCTATACTTAGGCCTTGACCTAAGTAGAGGAAGAAGTTGTACAAGGGGATCGATGTGGTGGGGAGGGAGGGTGGGTCTGATCTGATATATCGTCAATCTCCTTGCTCTGTGTGAAATAGATGACCTCAACTTGCATTGTATGTTCTTTGGATGATTCTATATATGGCTTCAGTAATTGTCCATTCACTGAGAAAGGTTGTGCATCATCTTTGAGTTCTGCAATGTCCACACTTCCATTGGTATGCACATCGATGACAACATAGGGACCCGTCCATTTCGATTTCAGTTTCCCATGAAAGATCTTTAATCGAGCATTAAACAACCAGACTTTCTGCCCAGGGACAAAGGTTTTATCTCGAATGTGTCTATCATGCCATTTCTTGACCTTGTCCTTATAAATCACACTGTTGTCATATGCTCGGTTTCAGATTTCAATTAGCTCATTCAGATTTAGGTCTCGACATAATTTCCCAAGGTGACAACTCCAGTTCAACTTTTTGATTGCCCATTCAGATTTGTGAATCAGTTCTGCAGGAAGATGGCATGGTTTGCCATAGATCATCCTAAAAGGTGAAGTGTCGAGTGGTGTTTTATAAGCTGTCCTATAGGCCCAAAGAACTTGATCCAACAGTTTTGACCAATCCTTCCTATCTGGACGAACCAACTTTTGAAGTATACTCTTCACTTCTCTATTAGAAACTTCTGCCATGCCATTAGATTGTGGATGATAAGGGTTGGCTATTCTATGTTCAAATTTGTACTCCTTAGCCAAAGATCTCATTTCCCTGTTCACAAAGTGGCTACCTCCATCAGAGATCAAAACTTTTGGTATCTCGAACCTTGCAATGATATTATCCTTGATAAACTTACAGACGGTTTTGCTGTCTGCAGTTCGGGTCGGAATAGCCTCTACCCATCTAGACAAATAATCAACCGCTAACAAGATGTACTCAAATCCATTGCTATTGGGAAAGGGACCCATAAAATCAATCCCCCATGCATCAAAAACATCACAGAAAATCATTGGTTGCATGGGCATTTCGTCTCTATAACCAACAGTCCCTCCCATCCTTTGACAAATCAGGCAAGACCGTACAAAATCATTAGCATCACGAAATAAGGTCTGCCAGTAGAATCCACATTGGAGTACCTTGTGTGCGGTTCTCTTTCCCGAATGGTGCCCTCCAGCCTCGAGACTGTGACAATGTGTGAGGACACTCTGGTATTCTTCCTGAGGAATACATCTTCTCCAGACACAATCCGCTCCTTCATAGAAAAGGAAAGGATCGTCCCAATGGTATTTTCTTGAATCCGACTTGAGTTTATCAATCATTTTCTTGGTCCAACCAGAGGGAACCTTCTTGGAGACAAGATAGTTCACGATGTTGGAATACCATGGGGTTGAATCAATAGTGCAAACCGATTCGTCTGGAAAAGTCTCCTTAATAGGTCCAGTATCAGGATAATCATTTTTCTCAATTCGGGAAAGGTGATCAGCAACAACATTCTTTATTCCAGGTTTGTCTTTAATCTCCAAATTAAATTCCTAGATTAACAAGATCCACCTCAAAAGTCGTGCCTTGGCATCTTTCTTATCCATGAGGTATCTAATTGTTGTATGATCCGTGAAAATTGTCACCTTGGAGCCCAATATATATGATCTGAATTTTTCAAGGGCCCAAACCACCGCAAGCATTTCCTTTTCAGTCACTGTATAATTTTTCTGTGCAGGATCCAATACTTTGCTCGTGTAGTGAATCGCATAAGGGATTCCATCCCGTCTTTGTCCAAGCACAGCTCCGACCGCAAAATCCGATGCATCAGTCATGATCTCAAAGGGAAGAGACCAGTCAGGAGCTTGTAATATCGGCGATTCACATATTTTCTTTTTCAGGAGCTCGAAGGCCTCAAGACACTTGTGATTTACAATAAACTCGGTGTCTTTTCCTAAGAGCTCAGTCAGTGGGCGGGCGATCTTTGAAAAATCAGGGATAAACCTTCGATAAAATCCAACATGCCCTAGAAAAGACCGCACTGACTTGACGTTGGTTGGTGGCTCAAGTTTCTTGATCACATCCACCTTGGCAGGGTCGACCTCCATACCCTTTTTGGAGATGACATGCCCCAACACGATACCCTCAGTCACCATAAAGTGACTCTTTTCCCAGGAGAGTACCAAATTAACTTCTCTGCATCTCTTGAGGACTCGGTCCAAGTGTGCTAAACATGTATCAAATGAATCACCATGGACCGAGAAGTCATCCACGAACACTTCCAGGAAATCACCCACCATTTCGGCAAATACGGCAATCATGCACCGCTAAAATGTGCCTGGGGCATTACAAAGCCCAAATGGTATGCGCTTGAAAGCGTAGGTACCGAAGGGACATGTAAATGTGGTTTTTTCCTGATCCTCGGGAGCAATAGCTACCTGATTGTAGCCACAGTCCCATCAAGAAAACAGAAGAATGCTTTCCCTGCAAGCGTCTCCAAGATTTGATCAATAAATGGCAGTGGAAAGTAATCTTTCTTGGTCGCAGCATTCAGGCGCCTGTAATCGACACAGACACGCCACGACGTGGGTACTCGGGTCGCGATCTCAACCCCTTCCTCGTTGGTGACCATCTGGATTCCCGACTTCTTCGGGACGACATGAAGGGGGGCCACCCACTTGGAGTCAGAAATGGGGTATATGAAACCTTCTTTACACCATTTCTCTATCTCTTTCTTAACCACTTCCCGAAGATTGGGGTTTAATCTTCTCTGAAATTCACGGGAAGGCCTTGCATTATCCTCAACATAAATTTGGTGCGAGTAGAGAGCAGGGTTGATTCCGACGAGATCCGACACAGTCCAACCGATGGCTTTTCGATTTCGCTCAAGGACTTCTAGTAGTCTGGATTCTTGGTCTAAGGTTAGTGATGAGCTAATGATCATAGGGAATTTATCTTTGGGTCCATTGAGAAATGCATACTTCAGGGTGGGAGGGAGGGGTTTCAGCTCTGGCAGATCTACGTCATCAATCAAATCTGGATGAATATCTTTTAAGTCTGGGTCAGTGATTGTTGGTGGTGGATCATTCTGAGATATGCTAGCCACTGATCTTGAAAGAAAGTGAGTCGGATCGCAAAGTAGTGTGGTAATTCAGCCAAAGCCGCGTCCGACTCTTCATTGATTTTTTTTCCGAAGAGGATGGAATGGACCAATCCGAAGGAGTTCTGTGTCGTCAAGATTGTACATATCCAGGTGTTCAGATTTGTCTTGCAATAAGTCACACACTGTATGGTGCATTGTTTCTTCTTCTGATGTGAGGGTATCCATGTGAAGATCTGGCAGTTGGTCCCAAGGTCCGGTAGTGCTGATCAGATTACACTCAGAGGTTCGGCATCTTCAGTGGTGGACTCGGAATTGGGTCTTTGCCATTTTGTTTGTCTCATTTCCAGATCCACTTCTCTGTCTAGGAGCAGAATTTCATCATTCCAGTGCTGTAATCGAATACAGCCTTGGCGGTTCTTAAAAATGGTCTTCCCAAAATGATTTGCGACTCTTTCCAATGGTTCGGGGTCTCCATGTCCAGGATAGTGAAGTCCACTTTGTATTCCGTACCCTCAACCATAATGATAACATTTTTACTTCTCCCTTAGGTCTTTTAGTAGATTTGTCCGCGAATTGGAGTAAAGATAGTGATTTCTGAAGAGGCCCTAACTCCAATCGGTAATATAAGGCTAAGGGAAGAAGATTGATGGAAGAACCATTATCGAGAAGTGTGCGTGTGAATGCGATACCGCCAATGCGGCTTTCCACATAATGAGCACCCAGATCTCTTTTCTTCCTTGGTAAATGCTGGTTTCTCACACATTTGGTAGTGGCCACTGTCAGAACATGAGTCTCCACAAATTGGTTTGTTTCTTTGTGCGGGTCCGGGTGGGAGTACATTTCATTTTCAAATATTTCTGAAATGCAGGGTTACCGGCCACATATTGATCAAAGGGTACCTTCACAGTTATGTTTTGTTGACAGAATTTTTCCATCACTGGGTCACTCTGGATAGTTTTCTTTTGTCTTCCTTTCTTAAGTGCATGGGGAAAAGGTATGGAAGCATTCGAGACAGGAGAAAGAGGTCAGAATCATAAATAAGAGCATCTTTATTGAATTTGGAGTTCTTATTACAATCATAATGTTCTGGATTATCATCATGTTGCTGAAATAGTAACAAAGGTATTTTTGCAGCAATAGAGGTTCAAGGTCCTCTGTAGTCTCCATAGATGCTTTTCCCTTCCTTTGGGCAGAAATCCTCAGGCGTCCTTCGTCTTCATCCTCAGAAGCATCCTTCGGTTGATCTTCTGAGTCATGATGGTCAGCTTCCCTTGCCCGGTTAGGTACGACCACGGTCCTTCCGCTCCTGAGGGACATGGCATTGATATTGTTAAACGAAAGGGTCTCGTGTTCAGATGTGGAAAAGTCTGAGTAATATACCTGATTGTTGTGTTGAGATGATTGAGGTTTGTTCAAGCTATTGGGGTTAGCTTGAACTTGAGCGGAAATGGCTGTGACAGGGGCTGTCTGTTCTTCCTTCCAACGGGATAGACGATTAACATCTACCCGTAGGTCGTACAGTTCATTCCGGAAGCTGCGAATTTCCTCCAGCATTTGTCTTTGGATATCAGTCGGGTCTTCTGGAGGTTTGGATGATCGAGATGCTTGATTTTGGAGCTTGATATTGTTGACGTTGTTGTTGAGGTTGGTTCTGACGGTCGTGTGGCTGCTGCTGCCTTGAGGGCTGATTGTGTTGTGGAGTGGCATTGTAGGAGTTGGGTGGACGCTGATATTGCTGACGGTCCCCCAGATTACCCTGTCGGGTATTATCCTGTGTGTACCAGATGCCGTTTATCTCGAAAGTCAGAGGCGGGGCTTCTATGACTGTCTCAGCTGGAGGAGGTGACTGCTGGGAAGGTTGGACGTAGGATTGGTCCTGAGTCCATGGTTGCGGTTGTCCAGAGCCTGGCTGCTCTTGGACATGATGCACATGATAAATTGGGATCGTAGGAGCAGTAGGCATCCCGATCTTGGACACCTTCTCAGTGAGTTCCTCCATTTGTTTTGGAAATTGTGAGAGTAGGTTGTCGATGTCGTTCACCCTTTTATCCACAACTGTTAATTTGTCTGTGATGATGTTCATGTTGGGCAGCAAGTCCTCTGCTATTTCTGCGACCGTTTGTTTTCCTCCTTTGCCTTGATAGTTGTTCAGTGAATCAGTGTAAGATCTACTAGCAATTTGTGAACGGCTAGTCTCCGCCATTTGCTCCAGTATTTTCCAGACGGTATCAGCTCCTCGGGATGTGTAGTTTCCTCCACAGGTAGTGCTGACAAGACCCTGAGTCCCGTGGTTAAGGCCAGAATAGAGGGATTGGACCAGGATGTTATTATCTAGGTCATGACAGGGACATTTCTGCAGCAGATCTTTGAATCTATCCCATGCATCACAAAGTGGTTCATTTGGCATCTGAGAGAAGCTAGTGATGCGAGTCCTCATTTGATTGGTTCGACTCAAGGGGTAGAATTTTTTTAAGAAGAGGTTTTGAACCTATCATAGGTGGTCACCGTCACTCCCAACTTTTTCACCCAGTAATCTGTCTTACCCTTCAAGGCGAAAGGTAATGCAGTGAGACGGATATAGTCTTGGCTGAATGTGGATGCCTCTGATTAGAACAGATTAGCTCCAAATCACACAGGAATTCATAGGGCTCTTCATTCGAATTACCATGAAATTGTGGTAATTGATTTATGAAGTGTGGCTTCAGTTCATGGTGAACCTCAGGTTGAGGTGGCTGCAAGTAATTTATGACCCTATATTGCCCGGGATTATATGCAGCGTCCATTGGTGGTTCTTCCTCTGCATGCATTCTTTCCAATTGTTCCCTCATCAAATTTTGCTGCTGCTCAGATGCAGCCAGTCTTGCGAGAATCATTTGCATCGGATCTTCATTTTGGTCATCTTCAGGATTGTTCTTCTTTGGAGGCATTTTTTGTGAGTTCTTCTTTTCACCTTCAGATTGTGAAAAATAGGAGTCAATAGTTTGAAGAGAATTATAAGATGAAAAGTCCAAGGGAAGGTGTCCCTGAACCCAAGGTGGTTCTGAGTAATAGTGGTTCAGATCAGTTGAGACTGGAAAGTTCGTGGTAGTCAGAAAGGGTTCGATGAGTCCGAACAGAAATTACCCCAATTTTCCATTCTTGAATTTCAAGAGATTATCAAGAGATGAATGGATGTTGATCAAATCAAACACAATACAAAATTCTTTTTCACCAACTCACACAGTGAAGGTCGTAAGAGTTCGACCAATTTTCTTGTCAATTTTAAATGGTGAAAAGACAATCTTGTTAGCGAGATGAAATTTCGGATTTGGGCTCTAGCCTTAAGTGTCGTCTCTCGCTCACTGAGAAAAATAGAACATCCAAGGTCGAGGTTACTCTCCCGCAAAATTCTTGATTTTATGGGTTATTTGAGATCAGATATATTTAGCAGTCCCGATTTAACTGAGGTGATCACTGAAAAATTAGATGATCACAAATACACGTCTACCGTCCAGTCCCAATTTCCTTTAAAGTTATGTTATAAAACGAGAGAGAGGAGTTCGGGAAAAGCCGATGCACGCGGAAAACTATGATGAATGCTCAGTTAGAAGACTTACAGTGAATCCTCGCAATCTCCATGTGGGATGCTAGACAGAATTTAAAAATTATTCTATATGATGTGCAAACCGATGGAAAAACCGCACCTAAGCAGAAAAGTTCTATTAGCGGGAAGAATTGATTTAAATTTGGCTAAGTTGAACGATCTATGTGCGTCTCAATTAAAGTGCAGTGTGGCTTAAGATCCTACGAGCACAAACAAAAATATAAATGCTCTGAGAGCCGTATGTGCAGGTCTATCCTAATCGCCACTCAAGTCAGCCCACCCTCTCCGGAGAGTGAAACAGGCCACGACACACCACAGAATAAATTCAGAGGTCTTTCTACACACGCGAGAGTCCAAACGGACACCGCGGTAAAATTACAAAAATTTTAAAAAATGCAAGAATTAAAAACCTAGACTTTACGCTCTCTCACGACTCGACTCGATCTTAAATTAATTGTGGTTTTTGCAAGAGTCGGTGAAGTTGCGTCGGTTATTGAAAACCGCTCCACGTACAAGGTACCTCGCAAAAAAAATAAGAGAGAAAATGTAAGAGAGTGACTCAAAAATATATGAAAAATAAAGGCTGAAAATAAATTGCAGGAAAATGAAATTTACAATGAAAAATTCGGGGGTCAGACTACCCGAATGCGGAAAACCGAATAAAAATTTTTTAGACAAAAATCTAAGTCGTTTGCCTCCCCGGCAACGGCGCCATCTGACGGATCCAAAAATGTCGCTTTTCATAAGTTGTTTTTATCTTGTCGTGCGTTGTAGGCGGCAATCGGAAACGATCAAGAAAATACCACAAAGAAGTTATTCAATTTTTAATCTCGTGGCTTTATGTTTATTTTACTTGGACAAGTCCCAAGGTCGATCACAAGGAGGCAAAGGAACAACCTAGAATTAAGTCTATCAAAGTTTATGTGCAGTTTTCGAGGCGGGTTTTTTTTGGAATTTTTCAATGTATTAGGGGGTGCATATGCAATTTCGGCCTATTCTAGGGACTAAAATGTAAATTACGTCCAAACGATGTCCGAAAAATGCGAAGCTTGGCCGGGATGTAAAATATGATGAAATGAGTGTATCATAATTTTTTTGGAATTTTTCGATGCAATATGAATTTTTTATGGATTTTAAATGCAAACAAAATAATTTTCAATATTTAATTTTAATAAATATCAAACCTACTTATTTTCAAGGATCAAAATTATCTGAGATCTATCACTAGGTGACGGATCTCAGAAAAATCCTAAACCTCGAAAATGGGGGGTTTAATATCTATTAAAAATTAAATACGAAAATATGCAAAATGATTTTTACAGGATAAAATATGCATGCAAATGCAAATCTTTTGGGCACAATGTTAAGAATAATTAACTCTACAAGATGTGATTTTTCGAGAATTTTTAGAGCAACGGTTAATCAACTGTGAATTTCAGAGCAAGAAATGGGTAAAATATGCAAACTTCCACAAAATAATTATTTATTAATCAACCATCAATCATAAAATTTCCCACAACATGTCAAAGTGTAGAGAATCAATTAACAAACGTCACGCAATTTTTGGATTAATAAAATAATGTAGATAAGATGTTCAAAACAAAATGGGAATGCAGGGGGCAGATGCAAATAAATAAATAAAATAAAAAAGTAGAGGGGGGGCTTTTGTGTAATTACCAATAGTAGTGGGGTAATGTTGCAAAATTTCCAAGGGGCACGTGCGCATAGGGGGTTGTTGTGCGAATAGGGGAAACTCCAGGGGGCTCCTTGGCAGCACGTGCCCTTGGATGGCGGGGGTTGCTGTACGAATAGGGGAAACTCCAGGGGGCTCCTTGTAAATTGCCCACGGGCACGTGAGAGACATGTGACCCGTGGGTAGCGTGCTGGTGAAGTTCCCTCCGAGCGCACGTGCCTCGCACGTGCGCGGAGGGCCTCGGGCTTCGAGCCCGACTGCTGGCGTGGAGGTTCTGGCGGAGGTGGTCTTCACGGCCGAGGAGGGGCCGCTTTGCCGCGGTGGAGCGGCGCTGAAGGCGGAGGCGCTGCTGCGGAGCAGCTGTCACCGGAGACGGAGGCGCGCCTCCTGCGCTGGAGAAGAAGGCGGCGGCGTGGGCCCGGCGGTGCTGTTGACGTGGAGTCGAAGGCGGAGATGATGTCATGATAGGCTCGTCGGGAAGGAATTCCTGGAGCTCCAGGCGAAAGCGTCGAAGACGCTCGTGGCCGACACACGGCCGTGGGGGGTCGGTGAAGTCAGGCGGTCGGCGTGGATCGGCGAAGGCGAAGCGGTTGTTGACGAGGCGTGTCCGGCGAAGGAGCAGGTGAGAGAGAGAGGGGGGGAGAGAGAGAGGGAGGGAGAGTATACCTGAAGAGGCTCGACGGCGTTGGGCGGCCGGAGCGAGCAGCGACGGCGACGGGGCTCTTGGCTGCAACGAGGCGGAGGAAGCCTCGGATCACGCCGGCGACGAGGGCCTCGCGGTTGTCACGACCGGAGGCGATGTACTTTGATGACGATCGGCGGATGCTCGGGACGTCGGGGGCTGCGGTTTAAATAGGTGGAGAGGGTGCGTCGGAGATGGAAGGCGGTGGAGGGATTCGCGGGATTCGACGGGGAAGGGGATACGAGGATCGGAGATGGGGATCCGATTGGAGATGGGCGGAGATCGCGAGATCGAGGGGATTTGATGGCCGGCGAGATTTAGGTGTCGCTGTCCGTGATGGAAAGTGGGGGAGGAGGAAGACGAGTGCTGGGTCGTCCGATCGGCCGAGATCGGAGGGCCCAGCGAGCGACACGTGGCTGCGAGAGGAGAAAGGGAGGGCGCACGTGCAGAGCACGTGCCTGGGTGGCACGTGCCTCGCACGTGCGTCCTTTTTATTTATTTTTTTATTTTTGAATAAAACGAATTATAAATAAACCCAAAAATGGCTGACACGTGGCGGCACCAGGTGCTGCCACGTGTCAGCACCAGAAAATTCCGAAAATAATTATTTTGCAAAATCAAAAATAAATAGTAAATGACCTCGGATCGAAAAACTTTCTTCACGAAAATTGCTCGTCTCAATGAGATCTACATCTTTCATGAAGACATCAAAACCAAAATCGATCATTTGCACAAAGTGAATTTTTGGGGTATCCTATGTACATAGAATACCTTAATTTTGGGGTTTTGTAATTTTTATGTCATTTTTAACCGAGATAAAAATCCGGAAAAATATGGAAAAATCAAAGATAAATAAAAGACACTTAATTCTAATTTTTTGGGTTTTTTATTGATTAAGAAAATATATACATAAAATAAAGGTCAGAAAACCGCGAAATATACAATGTACAAAAGAGGCCCAAACCCAACTTTCACATATGTGCTCCGATTCACTTGAACTTGGTCTTGTTTTGAAGGTAATTGAATGTACATTAGTTCAAAAGTGAGTAGGATTAAATCGGACACTGGATGGAGAAGATATGTGGCTTTTAGTCCAAAATTTCTGAAATTAGGGTTTGGGTTTTTGGTCCACTTACTTGGGTTCGTTATTTTTTTATATTTTTCCTTTATTCTTGTTAGTGATATGTACATAGTGGGAGTGGTTTTGAGTCATTCGGAGTTAGCATGAATGGGTTAAAAATATGGGAAGTTAGGCTATTTACAGGTCATTTTTGGCATGGATTTTTGGCTTCTTATTTTATGCAGAATTTTGTGCTAAAATGCAATTCTTATGAAATCATGCACTAATGCTAATTATGCAAAATAGATGCAAGAATGTTGTAGATTTTTAGGGATTTGATCTTAATAAATGAGATTTAGAGTGATGAATACGAGATTCATCACTCCACTCTCTTGACTTGACCGTCGTGCTCTCCCGATCATTTTCCTTTTGTTTTCGAGATGGCCGACTGGAGCGTATTTTATCGGATTTTGCGGATCATTCGCTCACTCCAGCTGGTCCACCTCCTTTTTTCCAGGAGGACTTTGCTCCTGACTTTTGTACATATCCATCTCAGCCACAGTATCAGACCTCGGATTTCTACCCACACCCACCTCTATCTCCACCTGTATATTATCCGCTTCCACCTTCACATCCACCCGAGACTGAGCTGATGGAGTCACCTTTCATGGAGTCCACCCTTGAGCACTTGACCCAGATGATGGATCATATGAGACAGAGGATTGACCACCTCACTAGTGCCAATAAGAGCGACCATGATGTTCCACCATTTGATGATATGGGTTCACTCGAGGATTTCCATGAGAGCTTGCAATCACCAAAATTACAAAAAAATGAGAAAAATTTGAAAATCCAAAAAGAGTTCGGGAGACACATGATCGAGCCAGACTGTGAGGAGAGGTACCACTTGCCAGACCCTTTGACCACACAGCCTTTCACACCCGGTCCCACCTTTGACCCCGAGGATGCCGCTGTACAGACTGCTCTTGGCATGCCTTGTGTATATGATGATTCCGACTTCCTCCCTTGTATGGAGGAGGTCCAAAAATTCAAAAAAATGTTGACTAAACCCGAAGTGGTGGCCACCATTCATGAGATCATCCGTGCCCCACTTCAGCAGGCCATGACCGATTTATCTGCTCCTCTTTCCCAAGAAGAGAAAGCGGAGGAGCAGATCTGAGCGTCACATCTTGACCATGGCCACTGCCCACGCCATCACTCATCGTTCCATTCCTCGGAAGAGGAACACTGCCACACCTTTCATTAGCCGCACCATCTCTGACCATACATGTGATCGCACTCTCCTAGACGGCGGTGCTTTGATTAGCATATTACCCTTCTCGCTGGTACAGTCTCTTTACTTAGGGCCTATCAAGAAGACCAGGATGATCGTTCAGTTTGCTGATGGATCTATCAAGAGGCCGAAGGGTATTCTTGAAAACGTTGTCATTTCTATTCAGGGCACGAGCCACATAGTTGATTTTGTCGTATTGCCCATGGAGACCTCCACTGGGGAGCATTCTCCAATCATCCTGGGACGATCATTCCTCGCCTCTGCGAGAGTCGTTATTGACTACAGATCTGGAGAGATTCGCTTCCGTCCTGCTGACGAGAGCGAAGTGTTGATCACCGCACCCACTGCCGACCAGAGACCTGCACCTCATGCGCCCTCACCTATCTTAGCTGATCTCGAGGACCATGACCTTGATGATACTATCAGAGAATTTTTGCGGCTTATTGGATTCCACTGAGACCCGAGAATTCCTCCCTGATGAGGAAGACTCGGAAAGCATGGACCTCGACGTTCCTTCTTACGTGACTTGGCGATGTGTTGATGATATCCACGGGATTTACACGATAGACACCATAGAGCGGAGGGCAGATTTAGAGACTATACAGGACGGACATGCTCTGACTACTTCCCACTGATGAGTCCGCTCCTGTCCATGTAGATACTGATGAGACTAAGGTCGAATTTGATTTAGTTGCTTTTCTTCAGAAATTCGGGCCTTTTAATGAGAAAGATGCTCCAGTTGAAATTATAGAGGACGACCAGAGTTCGACTACTTCCACCGATGAGTTTGTGCCTTTTGGTTTTGACCTAGATGACTCCTCGCAGGACGACTCTGAGTACACTACTTCCGATGATGATGAGTTCGTCCCATTCCACTTTGATATCAGCGAGACTCCCAAGGCCTGGACCTAGCCGCACTTCTTTCACTGATCCGTCTGTGCCCTTCACACCCTAGGGCCACTGAGGACTACACCCCGTCGACCCTGATCGGATTCTGTCCACTGTGGACCCCGATGTCGACCTGCACCACACTAGATCTATTCCTCCGCGGTCCCGCAAGAAGGTTCTCTTTCAACCTTCTTGATCATATGTACATCCACCTCTGTTGTACATTCTCCTTTGTTCACCTCTGTCTCTTCCGTATTGCTCGTCCACCCATTCTCGTGTTTGCCTAGCTTAGGACGTACTTTGTCCTAAGTATAGGGGGGTGGACGAGCCGAGTGTTCTTTCATCGTTCCGTGTCATCACTCCCGTTGTTGCCTATACTTAGGGCTTCTTTTACCCTAAGTATAGGGGGAGTGGTGGTGTACATCCTCACAATCTCTTCTTCTATCTTCATCTCTTTTTCTTCTTTTCTTCTTTTCTTCTTTTCCTCTTCTTTCTTCTTCATCTACCGAAAAGGTGACGCCCCTTGCAGACAGTCTTCTATACTTGGGACGTACTTTGTCCTAAGTATAGGGGGGTGCGCACCCCGAGTTTCTTCATTTA
The DNA here is from genome assembly GCA_037367405.1 of Ottelia alismoides. Classification (NCBI taxonomy): domain Eukaryota; kingdom Viridiplantae; phylum Streptophyta; class Magnoliopsida; order Alismatales; family Hydrocharitaceae; genus Ottelia; species Ottelia alismoides. The sequence continues at coordinate 904,637 of JAZKJV010000093.1, read as the reverse complement.
TCTCGATCCTCTCCCTTGTCTCCTCTTCTTGTCTATACTTAGGGATATCTTACCCTAAGTATAGGGGAAGACAACCCGAGTACGATCTGTTCATACCCACCCTTGACCCTCCCTGCTTTGTGTACAGTCTGCTATACTTAGGATTAGTTGATCCTAAGTATAGGGGGACGGTCAACTTCTCATTCGTTTGTTCATCCATTATTTATTTATTAGACTTATCTATACTTAGTACGAGTATGTCTCTCTTTTCTCTCCGATCTATGAGGACATAGCTCGAGCTAAGTATAGGGGGGTCGTATATACTACGTATATACTTTAGCCATAACTCGTACTTTCGCATTTTCCTAATAATATGGCTAATAATTCTTTAAAATTCATTAAAAATCCTTAATAAAAAGATGTGGTTATTCCTCAAATTCTTTTTGTATTTACTGATTAATAAATCAGGTGAAAATGTTTTTTGCAAAATGTTAGAAAAATAGTTTGAAAATCTTTGTGAACATTTATTGAAAACTATTTTGAAAATATTTTGTTACATGTTTTCAACCTTTGTAAAAATGTGTGGTTTGTAAAATTTCTTTTCTTTGTGTGAAATAAAATGTTTGAAAAATGATTTGCAGATGGTTTGAAAAATGGTTGCAAAAATATTTGAAAAATCTATATATACTGTTTGAAAAACCTTTGCAAAATGATTTTCAAATGTGTGTACATGTTTGTAAAATGTTTGTAAAAACTATTTTGGACTATAGTTTTCAAAAATTGTGTGAAAAGCTTCTGTCAAATAAGTTTGAGGAATACTAACATCACACCAAAATCCACTATATATATGTATAAAATTGACCACTTACCCTGTAAATTCTTAAAATCAACTTCTTGTAAATATAAGAAGCACTCCCGTGTACATACTTTTAACCTAGTTTTTAGCCAAAACTTTTTGTTTCAAAAATCCCAAAAACATTTGCAAAATTAAAATCCAAAAACATTTGAAAAAAACCTTTTTGAAAAATACAAAAAAATGCATCTGCATATGTATCATCAACATCTTTTCAAAAATCCATAAAAAGTTCAAAATCTTGAAAATTGCATCACAAAAATATTTTCTGCATTGCATTGCATAGCATGAGCATTTTTTGGATTGAGTTTGATAGTTGAACAAGTCTAAGTAAAATCCGGAGATTGGAGCTTGATTGGACCTTAAAATCTACCTAATAACAGGGACCTTATAGGAACTGGGTTTGAGGTACTTCAGGTCTAGTTGACTTAATTCTTTGAGGATCACGAGACTTGGTTCAATGGATTCTTGACTGCCTAAGTAGAGTATTTTGGAGCACACGCACGACTCTTGTTGATAATGACCTAACTTGGACACCCGCACCTTTCACATGGCTTAACTCAGTTGGAGTGGTGAGGGGATTGGATTTGCCGGTATGAGACGCACACAAGTGGAAACATTTGTCCTCCTCTAGGGAGGGAAGTGCACCCCAACCCGTCCAGTGATTAGGAAGTCTAAAGACAGGAGGTTGTAGGTTGCGATAAAGCTTCAAAAGAGGGATAGTCTACTGGCTCAAGAGGAAAAACTCCTTATGTAAATGCTGTTGTATATAGTATTTCAAAAAAAAGAAAAAAAAAGAAAAAGTTCAGGCATGTACAAAATAAAAAGCCTGTAAAGTATGTACATATGTTGTAAAGTCAATAAGCAAGCTTGAGTTACAAAGTCATATCATGTGAGCCTGCAGCAGGACGACTTGACTACACTGGTCTTGCATCCCAGGATAGGTAGCTACCACTGGCTACCGTCCATTCTTCTCTACACCCCCTCCTCTTGAGCTGGTTGCCACTTGAACTTAGAAGGGAATACCCCGCTCCTCGAGGATGGAGTCATTGGATTGGGGAATCATTGGGTTGTCGTACTGGAGAAGTCAGTTTCTTTGTCATTCTAGTTGGGAAGAGCCACCATCACTTACACTGTACGAGTCAGATTCATAGTCGTAAGGGTTTGCGTATGAATTGAGATATTTCTGACCTGGCTATTGAGGAGACTTGGGCAGAGTTTTGGGATTCTCAGGGACTGTTGGATTTCAAATTCAGTTCTCATTAAGGTTCCGCCCGCACTAAAATTCCAAAGTCCGACTTAAGCTCCAAACTTTGATTTTGTGAAGACAAGTTTGACAATTAAAATTCAGCCCACCTTATTCTTTTTCTTTTCTTTATTTTTTTTTTCTGCACTTATTGCATAAGTGTTTGCTAGGGACTAGCAAAGGCAAGTATAGGGGGATGATGAATCCACGTTTCATCATCTTTATTCTATCATTTTGGCCTTAAAAAACCCTAGTAAATACGTGTAAATAGGCTTAATATAGGCATTTTAGCATTCATGCATATGTGTGTAAATATTGTATAAAATGCGGTTTTTAAAGCCAAAATTATAGAATAAAGAAAAGAAAAGAAAAAGAATAAAATATTGTAAATATTTTATGACCCGAAACCCCGAGACCTAGGCATCTTGATGAATAGGTCGACAAGGAATAAAGTAGGGGGAGATAAGGGCCAAAATACAAGTGTAAATACCTATACTCTTTATTCATTCTTTATTTCATTTTGGGACCTAATTTTGTTCCACTTTTTATACATAAAATAAAGAAACTTTGTACATGAAAGTTGTAGATAATTTTATAAAGAAAAATACAAAATTGATTTCACAGAAAAATAATGTACAGATAAAAAGTTATGGTCTGAATAAAAATCCAGAATCCCAACTTCCCAGACCCGTATCTCATAAACGAAAACTCCAAATGCCACATATTCACCTTTAATTGTATATAGAAGAAAATAAGCTATTTAATGGCGGTGGTTTCGCATTTGGCGGAGCTACGGTTTGAAAGTTGACTTTTGGACCCTCATTGTACAGTGTACCGAATAAAATATTCAATTTATTAATTATTTATTATTTTTATAATTTTATTTTTTTATAATGTTGTAAATATTACTTATAATCATTATGTGTATTAAAATCAGAATAAAAATGCAAAGAAAAATAAAAATAAAAATGAACATATAAAGAATACATAGGTACACTACCTATATCCATACCTATACATTATACCTTTATATTTTATTTAATATACAAAACATTTCATAAAAATAAAATAAAAATATATTTGTGTAGATAAAAGTATTTTATAATTTTATAAAATCATAAATAATAATAATAATATTAAAACTACCTAAATAAAAATAGAATACTTAAACATATAGATATATATACTATAAAGGGCATAAATGCAAACTTGTAAAAATACGCCTCATAAAAATAAATAAAAATCACCATAAATTAATTCATAAAATAATAAACATTTTTTATTTTATAATTAAAAATCAATAAAATCGTTTGCTATTTTAATTTGATTTTTGAAATCTTTTTCTCCAGGTTTTTCCTGGTTGGTCCACGTGGACCAACCAGGGGGCTAGGAGAGTTGACCTCGGTCAACTCTCTGCCCAACACCTGGGTTGTGTCAGACTGCATTTTTCCTCGACTTCGCAGATTTTTGTAGACCGCTCCTTTAACCGAATCAGGTCGGTCTCTTCACGAGATATGTTCCCCTACCATCCAGCTACCACGCCCTAGGCTTAGATGGGTCTTTTGACCATCGATGCGCGAGCTACGCCTCGTTGAAAGTGCCCCCTTGGCCACGTTTCAAAACCGCCCAGCCATGCCCATTTTGATTTCGAACCCTCTTCTACCCAAGTTTGACCTCGCTGTGGAGCTCTGGATCGACTCCCGTGACAGGGGAGCCTCCAGCTCCTTCGCACGAGGCCAAGCGAAGGCCGGAGCGGCGCTCCACCACCCATCTCCGGCCGTGGCCGTGAGGTATCTTCCTCTTGGCGTTCAAAGCCAATCGAGGTTCATCTTCTTAGCATTTTGTTTGCAATTTTTTTTACTTCTTTGCAGCAGTAGAGTAATCCCCATATCCGTCCTATTTCGCACCCATTCGGTCACCCGTCACTCCATCTCGCCGGAGCTTGCTCCGGCGAGCTCCATTTTTACCGATTCCGCATCATTTCATCTTCTGGTGAGTCGCGGCATTTTGCCCGTGACCACCCCTAACCTCTCTGGCAGATACATTCGCAAGAGCCTCATCTGGAGGCGAGATTTTGCAAAGAACAGCCCCCTCCAGGTCGCCGGAGCCTCTACGACCCGCCGAGGCCATCCTTTGGCCTTCGGCCCCTTTTGCGACACCTGGACGACGGGGAGGAGCCGCAGGAGCCTTGGGGCGCCCTCTCCGCGCTTCCAGAGGGCTGGGTTGCGTCAAGCGAGCGGCTTGAAACTCGGATCTTCCGAGTTCTTGAGCTGTTCGGCCTGACCTCCTCGTCGTCGTTCGATCTTCGAGGACCCCCAGGCGAAGCTACAGCCGCCCGATTGTTCGCCCCTCTGTCGTCAGATCCACGGCTGGGATCTAATCCCAGCCGTTCCTTGGCGAACCGGCATCGGCGCACATCCATGTGACACGTGTACAAGTGGCAAGGACCGACCGTTGGATTCCGCCGAGGTTGGGGATTTTGCATTTCATACCCAGCCGATTTTGCTATTTAATTATTAAAGCACAAACTTTCCTTTGCAAGGTTATCAATTTTGTAAATTTTATTAGTAGGCCTCCTGAACTTCATAATATTACTCCTGGGCCCTTGCCAGGCTCACGTACATAGTGCGTGAGCTCTGGTCATTTTGCACTTCTACCTTAGACTTTCTTTTATTTAGTTGTAGTCCGAGAACTTTAATATTCAGTGAATGTTTTTTGGAATTTTTGTAATTCGGCCCTAAGGTTTCTGAAAATTGCGAGTAGGTCCCCGCAGGGTCGCGTGAGCACCACGTGTTCTTTGGCGTTTTTGCAGACGTGCCCTCGGCTATTTGGGTATTAATAGTAGCCCAAAAAGTTTTTATTTCAGCCAATTATTTTGTGGACATTTTGCGTGCCAGCCCCCTGAATTCCTGACTAATTACTAAAACGTCCCTGCGAACGTGTATTTTCCTTATGCTTCTTGTATTTTTTGCATGCATCTCTAAAAACCCAAAAAACCCCCCAAAAATCAGTTTAGGTCGCTGTCACATAGTAGTTCATCATCATCTTTTTATTTTTCATAATTATTGCATTTTTATATTTATTAAAAATCAAAAATAGTCATTTTGTGCACTGTCTAGCTTATAAAATCCCTAAAAAATATAAAAACTCTCCAGAAAAATCCCAAAAAAATATATTTTGTTCTCTTTAGTATGTCTTAGCTCCAGACCAAAAATCATTAAATAAAAAAAAGAAAACTCCAAAAAATCACAAAACTCTAAAAACCTCTATAAAAATATTAAAAATTCTACAAAACTCCTAAAAATATAAACTTTGTCTCTAAATTTTCTTTGTTTCATTGTCTTTAAGTGAAAATTAAAGTGGAAAATTTTTGCTACTGTTTTCTATTTTATTTCCCCATTTTAGTTTCAGCCTTGTATGTTATTCACTGTTTTCTTTATTTTGCTAATTAAAAATACCAAAAACATTCTAAAAATTACCCAAAAATCACAAAAACAGTAAAAAAATATAAAAAGACCAAAAAGACTTTATTTCCTAATTTTTGCACATTTTTATCTATTTTTATAAATATCTCTTTCTCCCTTTTATTACATTGCTTATCTATTCCAATATTGGAAAAGAAAATTAAAAAAATATAGAATATAAAAAGGAAATAAAAATCAGTAAATTAAAAATCAAAATACAAAATTATAAAATCAAAAATTAAATAAAAAAATATAAAATTAAAAACCCACAAAAAAAAGAGATAGCATTAGTAGACACTTGATCACATTCACACATTTTGAGCATTTTTGCCCCGTTCTACCTATCTGCTCCCTGTGTTCGACCTCTACAATACTTGCACCTATACACATCTTGTTGTAGAGTTATAATAAATTTTAACTCCGCACATTTACTTTCATTGCTTGATATATTTGTCGTGGGTTAATTGTTGTTTTAATCCGAATTTTCGAGCGGTCACCGCATCGACTGTTGATCCGCCTCGTGGATCAATACGACCGCTTGACTTTTTGGGTTAAACACCCCCTCGCTCCACAACGTCGCCTCCATGAAGCCCAACCCTCCGTCATCTTCGCGTAACCTCCAACCTTCCTCCTTCATTACTCACCCGCCATCAATCAACCATTCAAGCACCCCCACCACCTCATAACGACAGAACCCTCCTCCTATAAAATCGCCTCCTCCACCACCTTCAGCCAGCATCCACCATTCAGGGGACCTCGACCTAGCCTCTGGCCCTTCGGTGACAGCGGAGGAGCCTTATCTCGAGGCGACGATGGTCGTTTTCCTCCGGTGTGATCTGTGGCCTCCGGCCACGTCGCGGCTGCTTCCGAAGCACCGCTGAGCACCGAGGTAGGATCGGCCTCGTCGTGCGACGACCCCAGAGGTCCAAAGAGGACCTCAACCCAGATCCCCGCCTCCACCAACACCTTGCTCTGGTGAGGTGAATTTCCCTTTTATTTCTCTTAATTTTCATGTTCTCCCTGATCATTATCACCCTCCACCAATCAGCGTTCCATCTCCGCCACATCACCTCCGTACACGCCTACCCCTCTACTGACCTTCATCTCTTCTCCATAACTTAGCCACCCTCCGCCACCTCCTCCTCTGCTCTGCCGGAGAAGGAGCCCAGGGCCAACGTTCCTGTCGCCTCCGCGGTCCCCATCTCGTTCATAAAATTACCCCATGAACTCGCGCATGCTTCGGCTACGATCTAACATAAGCAGGTATCCTCAATGGCCGGAGCTCGCGTCTCTCCGCCGGTCTTGAATTTCTCCTCCGATGACCATGCTCCGTCGAGCAGCTTCAGACATCAACTTCGTATTGGCTCCAGGACCTCCGCTAGACTTCGAGCGATCTTCACCGACCTTCAGACTAATCGTTGGAGCACAGAGGAGCCATAGATAGTACGCCGGAGCCCCGCCTCCTCCGGTAGACCCGCGACGGAGGGAGAAGATACAGATATCGTCCGATTGTTTCAATCGGACGGCCATGATGAAGCCACGTCAACCATCCGAGCCTCCATGCTGAACCTACAGGCTCGGATGGCTCGAACCAAGATCCGAGCCTCCAGCTAATGCCACGTTGCCCGAGCCAGAGGCGCCCTCTGAGCCTAGGCTCCTCACGTGGATAGCACATGAGGGCTTGGGTAATTTACACGAAAGACCTTGAGATTTTTTATATTTGCAGAATGGTCCCTAGGTACGTGCCTTACGTGTGTGTTTGGGTAATTTACAGGGAGGCCCTCAAAGTTTCTGGAATTTGCAAAAATACCCCCACACATATGGAAAAATTACATCAGGGCCTAGGCGATTTTTGGTATTTGCTAGGTGGACCTAAATGTAATATTTATCTTTTTATTTTCTTATATTTTTATTACAATTATGCCCCTGCATTATTTTTACAATACTTCCACTTGATGTCTAGTTTCGACCCCGCCGCTCACCCCCTCTGAAAACTGCATAATTCGCTTATAACTAATTTCCAGATTTTCGACCGATCAATATAGTGCTTCCGGGATGCGAAAGCCCTCCCATTTAGCTGAGCACTTCTCGAAGTCCAGGCTAGTTCCGAGCATTAGATAAGGCGAAACCTTGGATCCTTGGCTTGAAATTGCCAGAGGGTCAAAGGTCTCACTATGATCATTCCCAGTGCGAGTGAGTTTCGAGTGTCTTCTTGGATAGTTAGGGCTCTTTCCGGATTCCCGGGTCTGGGTAAAGATAAATTGCATGATTTTAGTGTCGTTTTGATCGTTGTTTCTTCCTCTACATCATGACATATTTAATTTTCTCATCTGCCACTATTTTAAATGAAGTGAATTTTTTGTGATAGATGATGACCTTGCTCTCCTGGTACTGCTCTGATTTGATGACTGATATTAATGTTGTGATCAAAATGACCCTAATTCCCATTTCTATTATATTGCTCATATTTTTAGTGTATATTTATAACTTTTTATGCTGCATATAAATTCCCTTGTATTACTCTCATGTACCATCTTATAATTGCCTAAAAATCAACTAAAAATTGCATGCACCATTTTATTGCATTGTAATATGCATAATGCATTCCGCATTTTCTTGAAGACCTGAAATTGAGAAATAATTCACACATGAGCTTCATTAATCAAAATTCGATAAATAGAGTAAGTAGTTGTGTCCTTGTGTTCGACCTTGATAGACTTGCCAAGTATAAATAATCCACAATATTCAAAATTTGTGGTATTTTGATCAATCGATTTTCGTCTCCTATACTACAATTCATCATTATTAAAGAGGAGGATTTCATGTTCATCACCGCCGCATCTGCAACTCAGAAAACATCCATGGCTGGGAAGCCAAGCCTGTTCAATTCCATATATCAATGTCGGATGGGCAACGTGCACAGACCCACGGGGCTCCTGCAGGTAGCGGCTGGGAGGGGGGGATCCTGCAGGTAGCGGGTGGGGCGGGGGGGGCTCCTGCAGGTGCGGGGAGGCGGGGGGCTACTGCAGGCCGACGGCTGGGGCACGTGGGGAGGGCCGGGCGGCGGGGGCGCGAGGAGGGTCTCCTGTTGGGTGGTTCTGGCACGGTTGGGGTGGGGGGCTCCTACGGGTGCGGGGAGAGGGGGGTAATGCAAGCCGATGGCTGGGGCGTGTGGGGAGGGCCGGGCGGCAGGGGCGCGAGGGGGGGGTCTCTTGTTGGGCGGCTGCGGTGCGGTGGGGGGGGAGGTGGTCGTCGGGGTTGGGGCGGGGGGTAGGGGAAGGAGGTGGTCGGCGGGGATGGGGAGGAAGAAGGTAGAGGGGGATGTGCTGGAAGACGAAGAAGGTAGGGGTGAGTTTTTTTTATTTTTGATTAACTTCAGCCCTTAGATCTAGGATTGGTTAGATTAACTCACTACTCAAGTTGAGTTAATAATCAAAACTAACGGAGGGTTATGGGTGTAAAATGGAACACTTACTCAAGGTCCTGGATGTAATTCATGATTATCGAGGGTTCCTGGAGTAATTACGAAACTACTCAAAGTTATGGGTGTAAATATCTCTTTAAATTTTTATTTTATTTTTTTACGCATTATTAATCGTCGGTAAGATGTTCTTATTCTTTGCTTCATGAACAAGGATGCAGTAATTGTGGTTTTGGGAAAAAAAGATCATTTTATTCGTCTAGTAAAAAATGATTATATTTATCAAAAAAATTAAAAATTATTCTTGCAAAAATCGACCGGCTAGTGATCAAATTAACAAGTCGAGTCAATGGGAGTGGTCGATCGATTATTGACTTTGTTCGATTTTCACTTTTCAATTGTTTATTTAATTCATTGTGATATTATAAAAAATTATATATATCTATGCAAATATATAAGAATATACGTTTACAAAATAATTTATTTACTTAATGAAAGGAAAAAAGGTGTTATGTCGTAAAGGACTAAAAACGTATATTCACAATTTTAGCACAAATTTGATGATCAAGACTTGCACAGGAGTCTAGCATGTTATTGAACATTCTCAGCGATCTCTCCCTAAGGAAAATGATGCCATTCCTTGCCATCCAGATCGCCCAAAATATAGAAGCTACATGAACCTTTTCAGTTATTGTAACAATCCGAGAGGTTCCAATAGATTTCCAGAAACCCATGGTCTCCGAGGATGCAACACCAATGATGCCATCTTGATTAGAAATATGCCTAGAAGATGAGCACAAACAGAAAAGATGATCTATGCCCTCAACCTACTCATGACATCACTAGCATGAATCTCCACTTCCCACAAACAATCTAGTCCTTCGAGCGGCTATCAACACATGTCCTCTCTCCAAAAGCCAAGTGAAGATCTTCACTCTATATGGGATCTTCCAACTTCAGATATGACTCACAAATGTCATAGATGTCCCTGAGCCAAACAGTAACGATACAGAAAACACCATGTAGGCCTTCTTCATAGTGAAATTGTCATCTGCCCATATCCAATAATCGCATCCTCTCGAGGAGCCTCCCACACCGGATAACGAGGCATCCATCTCCAAAAACTTTGATAAATGTTGCTCAGAAAGTTCCCTTCTGAAACAAGGTGGCCATGACCCATCATGCCAAGCACCACTAACCGACGACTCACGATCCTATGCCAAAACAAACAATCGTGGGTATCTATCGCATAAGCATGCCATGACATGTCCAATCATCCAACCACATGCTTTCAATAGTACTAGACGATCCCCTCTCGACAAGCACATTGCGCGCCAACCTGCCAGCTTGCCCTCAAACCTCTCCACCACCACTAACAATCAATTTGACTGTCGAAGCCGAGCATTCACCAAAGGTAGACCAAATAACCTATCAGCAAGCCACCCCCCCTCCCACCCCCGAGATGAGGAAGGGAGAGAAGGAAGGAGAGAGATGGAGTGAAAATCCACCATTGATTTTGGCATGGTTTGATTAACTCAACCTTAATCAAGTTGACTCATCGTTGATGGGTTTGTAGTGTAAAACAAACCATGTTTATGGGGTTGATGTGATAATTACGATGTTTACATGGTGGAGAGGTAATTGACAAAGAAATAAAGTTTGCTCCAGAATTGCACAAGTAAATGAATTAAGTTATAATTATGATAGTTATCAAATTAATTATATATATATTTCTTATTCTTATATTATATATATTTCTTATTCTTATATATAATTATATATTAATTATTTTATTTGACTGAGATTGAATATTTTATTATTATTATTTTATTTTATTTTGATTGCACTTATATTTTTTATTGTAGTCCCGTTCGACAAGTAAATTACTGAAAAGAATAATAAAAAAATAACACTTATGGAAATAAAAATAGGTTTTGTTCTTGCTTCAATAACAAGGATTTTTTATTTCAAATCATATCAATCATTTGATTTATGAATGATTAATTGGAGCAAAAAAAGGAATGGCTCGGCTAGGTTTTAGGGTTTGTGGTGAAAATCCCTAAAAACTAATTTTGTAACGAATAATATCGTCGTTATATATTTAGCAATGGATGACTTAGTAATAGATTTTGAAACAAAAGCATCATTATAACCTCATTTTGTCTTAGTATGAAATTATAATTCATTGCAAAATTATCAATTTATTCTTGTCTTTTGCAACACAAGTCATATTCTTTATTAAAGGTTAATATTACAAGTATCATCTATTGACCTTTTTGGTTAAAATTTATAATAACTTTTGCTAATTTAGCAACGATGCTAGAAAAACTCACTAGATAATCATTGTTATATGATTCATTATTGCGAAAGATACAATATCAATTATTGATTTAGAAAATCAAAGATAATTTGACGATTAATAATCGCAATGGTTATAAATTTAACAGGGAAAAAACCGACGGCAAATATTTAATTATTCTTCATCGTTGGCCAGTTTTGTTGTAGCGATACCCTTCAATTATATACGGTTTATCTAAATTCATATTACATAGGGCCCGTTCGGTTCTGGAATAAGCAGGAATAAGGATGAGGAATAAGGAGAATAAGGATCTATTCTTTGTTCGGTTGGAGGATAGGAATAAGGAGAATAAGGTGAAATAAAGGTAGGTAAGGTGGGATAAAGATAGGAATAAGAGTGAAATAAGATGGAATAATGAGGAATAGTCGTCCCACTGAGAAACGTGTCAGGAGGAGAATTGACCCCTTATTCCAGGGCCTATTCTCCAACCAAACAGGGCCATAGAGAATATCCGCGATGCTAACTACCATTTTTTGTGAGAAATTAGAATACTTTTGAGAAGGAATTTTTACACTTGAGCCCTTCCAAGTTTTGCAATTACACTTATGCTCCTACTTGTATCCCTATATTCTTATAGAATCCACTGTAAAGTCCTTCCTTTGTTACATTTATGCCATATATTACACTAACGAAGGGCCGATTTCATAAATTTTGTAATAATACAGAGGAATATGTATAATTGCAAAAAAATGATGGTATACAATTGGAAAAACTCGAAAGGACACAAGTGTAAAAAATCCCAAAATTTTATATAAATTGGACTAATGTGATATGCATGGAGTGGTGGCTAAGTGATGTTAATAATAATGGATAGATTTAAATAGGCCAAGTGGGAGTGTGACCTAATCAGCAATGTGAATATGTTGAAAAGAAAACGAGTTTGACTTTCAATTCATGCTTGGAGATGGACTCATATGCTCAGAGATTTTTACTCTTTTATCCTTTCCAGTTTTTCAAATAACATTTATGCTACGATCTTTTTGTCATTACACTTGTACCCATGTGTACTTACATAATTTACAATAGTTCAGTTGTGACATTATATTGCACTGATTAGGGATGCAAAGGGACGGATACGGATACGGATATAGGTATTAATATATCCTTATCCGTTTTTTAATACAAACACGGATGCGGATACGGATATTAAAACTATCTTATCATATCCTTATAAAACGGATACGGATGTAAAACAGATACTGATCGCATACGAGTAATGTTAGAAATACTCTAGAGATTCGACTTAAATATATACGAATTGCATGTAAAACACGTGATATAAATTTATTAAATATATTTGCATCATAAAAATTATACAAATATGGTAAAAGAAGGTGTAGAATTATGTTATATAGGGTTAAAAATAAATCTATGATTATATTTATACATGAAAATGGATATACGGATACGGATGTTTGCGGATATCAAAACGATATCCATATCCGTATCCATTTTAAAACGGATACGGATACGAATGTCTATATATATAATATAATATATATATATATATAATATAACGGATACGGTGAAGGATCGGATACAGATATATCCGTAACCGTTTGCATCCCTAGTACTGATGGAAGGGCACTAGTGTGAATTTTGTAAGAACACAAAGACATGCGTATTGGCAAGTATAAGTGTTATTGAAAAATCTCAAAAGGGCGCAAGTATAAAAATCTCATTTTTTATTTGTGATTAGTATATTATTAATTTACGTGTATGATAGCTCAGTGGGCTTCCACTCAAGTGACCAGGACCCTTTAACTATTAAAAATAAAATAAAATTATATGATGGATTCAATATATTAGATGGGGTTATATCCTAGTAATCACATAAAGTTTGACAGCATCATCGTAAAAAAAATTAAGATGAAGGATCCATCCTTCACGTTGTTGTGGTAAACACAACAATCATATTACTTCACGTCGAGTCCAATACCAACCATGACATTATCAAACTTTTTGTACTGCTTATATCCATACACCGACTTCTTTAATATGCACTAATATTTTTCTAACCTTGAAATGTGAATCCATGTGATTGGCTTATTAGAATGTTCTTTTCGAATTCATGACGTAGAAAAGTTGTCATTATATTTAACATCAACAACTCAAAGTTTTGATATGCTACAGGAGATAATAGCATCTAATGGATGTGTGTGTCACAAGTGGGTAAAATATTATATTGAAATATGTGTATGCCTTTTGATTATGTCCTTTTACAACTAGATATGTCATGTACTCTGATGTTTTCACTACTTAAGATTCCTATTTTTGATTGAAGATTCATTTACATTGAACAACTATCTTCCTCTTTGGCAACTTGACAAGATGCGACATTCGATTCGTATGAAGTGTCTTTATCTCCTCACCTATAGCAACAATCCTATGTCGAGACTCTGCTCTTGCAATAGCCTCTTTGTAAGTGGACATCTACGTGGACTTTGCCTCATCAACCTGTGAAGCAAATGCAACCATTTTCTCAAAACTATATTTTTAGGAGGGTGTATCATCTTTGAGGCCATTCAACAGTAATGTTATGAGGCATCTCCCATTGTTTCTCAACGTTATGTTATCTCATTGTAGTAATTTCATCTACGACCTCCATGATGATCTCCTCCGTCATACATAGCATGATCGCCAGGGGCAACCTTTTTTCTACACATGTAACTCCAAGATGCCTTCTCCCATGCATTATTCAATGGTAACCTTATGCCATGTTGCTTGAGAAAGGCATGCATCTTTACAAATTCATTAAGGAGTGAATCTTGTCCAAATCGTTCCTTGTGGTGAACTTTTTGATAGTCAGAATGCGCAACATTATCTCTTCCATACTTTAGACGAACACACAAAATTGATACCCATTTGTATCACTTAACAGGAACATAATGCAGATCAAACTTGAGAAATAAGCAGCGCAAAACAACAATGACACAAAATCTACAAGGTTCATCTTTACTTATGCTATGTCCTCATTGACGACGATGGATCTTTCAACAACATGACGATCGAATGATGGTACATGGGATGAAGAATCCATAATCCTAATGAATTTTTATAGTGCCCCCATATAGATTGATCTTTGGTGGATCCACGAATCCAAATACAAATTACAATACCCAAAAACTAAATATTATATCAAGATCATTCCCTTGTTGGTGTATTAGACAAGAATCATGTATCCTATTTGATGCTAGAGATATGTGGACTTCTTATGAGGTGCATTCTACACATTTAACACCTCTAACCAAAGTGGTCAACCATCTAACCTCAAAGTTATATCTTCTAAAATGTATAATATATTGTTTGAAGCATAGAGAATCCATGTACCTATTTGGTGCATTAACATTCTAAAATTGTACCAAGTACTTCTTGTCACATAGGTTGATCATGGTTCTACATGTCAAAAATACTTGGAAGTGATCATAATAAAATCAAGATTCATGTTGCACAAGAGAGTGTGGTGATTGTATAGTGCAACATACACAATCGAAGTTATAATACACAAAAGGATATTAAAGTGGAAATCCAAATGGGTGAAAAATAACGACTTAGAGTCGATTTCGAAGATTCTCCTTCTCCCCTCGTCCATTGGCGCATGCCTCGCTATTTCACACTACTTAAACCAAAGGTATTAGTATAACTTCTTACAATCTTTTTTTTCCTTGAGCAACACTAAACGAAGTGTTTTTTCCTCTAACCACGAGGAAGGAATCCACATGTTGGATACCTATTTCACACGCTTTCTACGAGAGCCTTGTTTGATAACAAAAAAATTTACCAGAGTATTTTTCTGAATCACAATGAAGTATTTTTCTGAATACAAAGTTCAAACAAATGAACATCATCGTGCGATATTAGTTTGTTCATTCCCCAATAGTCGACGAAGAAGGAAACCCTAGGGTGGAAAGAGCTTGATCAAAATTATGGCGAAACAATGAGCTTACTCCCTTGTATATGAATAGCCATTTTGGAATGGAAAATTAGCCGTTTTCTTCCGTGTGTACAAATATATCTATTTCAAGCATATCGATGCATATTTTACCAATGTTTTTATTCATTCTATTTCTTAATCGAGTGAACTTCACCGGTTCTATTTAATCTGATACAGGCGAATGATGATGTCCTCTTCCAGTTAATTTGATTTGATTCCATGATACAACATGTTTTTGAGCTTCTCGATAAGGTTTTCGCATTAGTCTCCGGTTCAGGATCAAAAACATCGACTTAACTACATATGTTGTTTGGATATCATCCATTCACATATGAATTAATAGGTGGCGTGTCCAATGGGACTTGGTCCTTCATGTGTAAGGAAGGCCAACGATCATAGTCATTAGATTCAAATCTAACAGCGTGATCAATTTATTTGTCCAAAAAGGTATTTTAGTCATCATATTTTGTATTAAATACGATAGTATTTAATATATCGAAATACTTTTTTTTTGAATAAATATATCGAAATACTGAATGTAGCTAGATCAAATTTTGGAATTTTTTCGTAATTTCATATTTAAATAATGTCCAATTTTGTGCTGGGGGACATAACGTGGGACAGATGTTTGTATCCTCACATGTTTTTTTAATATGTGGTTCCTTTTGTAACGATTGTATCTTTTTTTGTATAATCCGTGGTTCATTGAAATTTCATCAGCCATTTTGTAAAATTTGTATAGTTATTTGTAAATACAATTCATATTAGCAATACATTAGCTATTTTTATATTTTCTCGATTCATGTGAAATCTGCAATCCTTTTTTTATAAAAATATATAATACATATTTTCAGTATATATAATACACCTATAAAATGTATAATACACATTTAAAATATGTAATGTACATCCAAAATGTATAATACACATAAAAACTACAATTTTTCATTCACATCCAATAGATATGCAAAACTACACATCAAATATGTATAATACAAATCAAAATTATAATAAATATCAAAAATATATAATACACATGAAATATATGTATTATACAATTGGAGCCCCTCTGCCAAACGTTGTCGTTGCCCCATCGCACCTCCGGCGAGTCCCGTCGCAACTTGCAAAGAAGATCAGTGCTGGGGGCGTGTGTCGCCGTCCACAGCGCAACCTCCACTCATCCGCCTGAAGTGACCCCCGCGCGAACAAGCCCCTCCGCCGCTCCAAGGATTCCACCTCTCTGTTGACACCGCGACCACCACCGAAGGCCACCGCCCATCCCTTGGATATCCATCTTCACCCTACGCCAAGAGCTCCACACTGCTAACGCCGCCCAACTCCTCTGCTAGAGCACCCCCCATGCTCCAACCTGCTCCACCAACCGTTGTCTGGAGCTGCCAATTCCCTCCGCCTGGAGCAAGAAACGTCGCCGCCCTCGATCACAGAAAGAAGGGGCGGTGCCTCCCCTTTAATTTCAACGAAGAATCCCTATTTTGGGGGTTCAATCCTAGCCCTCAATTAATGTGACATTAATTGATGAGATAATTGAGGTGCTTACTTACTATATTTAGATAATATATAAAGATCAAAATGAGTTTTTGCTTAATTCTAAATAATATTAACATACCATTAATGCCTACCACACGGTTAAATACGAATAGTTGAGATTGATGGCCTTCTTTATAGATGGAAAGATCATATCTCATTTAAAATATATATAAAATCCAATTTTACAGGGAACATATCATTTATTCTCCCAACACATCATAATCATAATGAAGATTGATCCATAAATAAATAAATTAAAGGATGGGGACCTTTCAACTTCAATGAGATGCAGCATCAAATTAAACGTGGAACAGGATTTTAGTTGGGGTGCCATCAATGTCATCTTTATGTCATCTTCCATTTCAATAATTCTGAAATAATGTACAATCTGCAAATAACAATTAATCATTTTGGAACCAATGGCTTTACTATTGGAAAACGAGTTACCTAAGTAGGTCATGAACATCATAGATGATATGTATAACCGTTGCAAATATTATTTACGATAAGTATTCGACCGTCGCAAAAAGGACCGTCGCGCAACACTTTATGGTGAATTACGAATCCTAACGATGAGAATTTTAGGAACATTTGACCTCAAACACAGATCGATCAAAATAAAGATACAGAAGAGTGGAATGGAACATGAAGCGAGTCTGGCAAGTATCGCCCTTCAGTCGAAAATCAAGAACACAACTCCTCCAAGCACAACAAAACCTAGAGCCATAACTCCATATGACCAAATCACGAATCCGATTTTCTAACAGTACCAAGGTGCATAAGGGTCATGGACGGAAAGCAAGATAGAACATGTTAACTGAAGAACTCGAACTCGACTGTAGGATTGCTCAACCACACCTGTTGGATTTTTACAGTACGAAATGGAATGAACAATTTTTCAATAGGGAATCTAAGTACTAAGAAAAGTACTGGTGATTCTATACTAGGTCGTTATGGAGTCGCTGATAGTAGGACATGACACGAACATGCTTAGTACCATCGAAAAATATCCCCCAAGTAAAATGACTTCATCGAAGAGACCTAGGAATTGTAGATGATCGTCGAGACTTGATACATGACGAGGTACGAAACCTACAAGCATTCGGCCACTTCCGTGGAGCACAAGACTCAAGAGGAGCCCCTTAATGTATGGAAAACATTACGATAAACGAATGAAGTCTCGCATTTGACGAGCGAAGAGCTGCAACTTCCTTCGGTGTGTAGATGTTGATGAACATGTAGATCGATCCTCACTCGTATTTTGAACAAAAAATAACATAAATATACGCAAATTTATTGGCATATATGAACTCATAAATATGCAAATTTCTACCGTAACAAAAAAATTGAAATGATTATATTCTTAAAATTATTCGTTGCCATAGGTCAACTTGATTGTAATATCCATGTGATAAAACCAGCCTATAAGAAACTATTTATATGTAATGTCATGTTACTTATATAACAATGAATATTTTCATGGTAAAATTATCTTACCGTTCGCAAAAAATGACATAATGTCGCAATAGTTTTTATATTAATCATCAGTAATTTTATGATAATACAAAAAAGTGAGAATAGCAATGCATAACCATTGCCATATGATTTTATTGGTAAAATGGGTAACGATATAGTGAAGAATGTGTTATATTCTTTGACGGCGTTCGGTTCGAGAATAATCAGGAATAAATGCAGGGAATAAAGAAAATAAGGGTCTATTCTTTGTTCGGGTGGAACAATAGGAATAAGGAGAATATGGTGGAATAAGGGTATGTAAGGTAAAATAAAGATAGGAATAATGGTGGAATAAGTTGAAATAATGGAATGTGGATAGGAATGACCGTACTCTTGTGATCCGCGCCGGACAAGGAATTGATTCCTTATTCCAATGCTTATTCTCCAAACGAACATGGCTATGTGAATTTAAGTACACTTTGGTAACGAATTGTATGCATTGTATTACATTTTACATGAGAAGATATGTTGATTGCCTTCAGATTATTTGTTGCTATAAGTATCATAGTTCTAGATATCGTGCAAGGTTAAGAAGTTGGCAAACTTTGGACAAATCTGTCCATAGGCATTCATGCTATTTGATAGTGCATTTAAATGGCAAAAATAACATGATTTTTCTTGTATCGGATTAATATTTTCATCCCATTTTTTTAAAAATATTGAGTCTAGTTTGTGCTGAAAATCTATATAATTTGCCATTTATCCATTTAAAGTTTAAGGTAAATTCAAAAAGAATTATAATTATGCTTCGATTGCCAATTATGGACCTCATTTTCCAAATGTAACAGAGGTTACGATCGGATTTTTCTCTCAAATATACGCTTACATGAGCTTCTGCGACCCTTTTTATGTCGGCATTAAAAACTAAAGTAAAAATAATACCTTCCTTGTTATATTGTAAGAATGAGACTCTTAATTGAAAATTAGGGCATATGGATCGAAAATATTCCGCCGAAAGTTGTATAAATATAAAAAAGGAAATATATGCTTGAAGAGGATAATTTAGAATGCGGAGAGAAGTTTTTTTTTTTTGATATATCTCATCTCATAGCCCACAAATTTATCCAAACAAATGTAGTTGTAAACCATCTCAGGATTTTTCCATCAAAAATATATTCACCAACAGAGTCCTGTAAATACCTCACACGATATCATTATTTGTGAAAAAGACCAATAATAACAAAAGTCATCTAGAGTTTTCCTCGATAACGAACCGGAGACCTAAGCCCGGGACGTTACAGTTCCACATTCTTTATAAAATGTAAATATTTCCTCTTCTTCAAACTCCGTGTTTAATTTAAAGACTCACATAGCAAATTTAAGTTCATATTGTATGAAAATATCATCCAAAAGATCCAAAAGACCGAGATTCAAACCTTCAGATGTAATCTCTACTCAATTATTAGTAATCTTTTGGTAAAAAAGTTTAAAAAAAGAAAAATATAAGCATAGAGATAGAGACCGTAATACGGGCTCTATTTGTGTGTCCCATAAAACTTGACCTATTCTATATTCCCCCTTTCTTTACTCACAATCATCAATAACCTTACATTTAGCACTTTTTTTGACTAAAAATTAAAAATTTTATAATACCTCCTCCAAGTAGTTCATCTATTTCATTCTTCGCCTACCTCATCTATTTCATTCTTCGCCTACCTCAATCATCGCTTTCCACCTTCCTCAATTCTTCACAACACCTCCTCTAATACTCCAATGCATGTGACCTTGTCTTTGCTCATAATAGCCTTTCGCCATGCCTCTCTCTTGCAACACCTAGCATGACCTCGCCTTCCTCTCCTCACACTTCCACCTATGTCGCAATCGTTGCACCTATCCCTCGCAAGCCCCCTTCCACCACACCTGCAAATGACTAACTTGGACCACATAACTCATCAGGCATAAAGCTCGGCAACGGCGGACTTGTAAAGCTCACTTATTTGTTTTATGGCTTTCTAGGAACTCATTGCAAAGCCTTTGCGAGATCATTGTAATTGTAGGCACAATTGTGTGGGGTTTAGGGCTTACCTCTTAGTCATCTTAAATACACCATGTTTGTGCCAATAAAGAATGGATTAGATGTTCACAATTCATGCATAAGGGCAAGCTATGGTATATAAGCTAGGGTTGTACATAGTAAATATTGAAAACCACAAATAATGTGTCTAATTTAAACTATGTTAATTGTGAATTGCATCTAATACTGAAGAAACAATGTGAAAAGATCACGTGACGACAACAAAGATAGCGAGTTTTTTTGTTCTAGGATTAAGCAGTTGATTTGCAGCCTTCAGCGTATCGACGATTGGCTCAGTTTCACTATCAACCGATGTGAACCTCGTCTCAGGTAGGAGGGTTTCATCGTGCCTAGTTATGCCTGAGTCGAAAACATCTACACCAACATCTGATGCTGCACAGAGACAAGAATCTTTCAGTGCAGAAGCTGGAGTCATCCATGATCTGGAGCCAGCAATACTAACTTCTGTCAGTAAGACGATATCAGGTCGTAGGCCTGCCATAAGGATGTAGGAAAAACATCAAAATACTATTTGATGATAACAAGACATTGCAGTAACATAGCTGTTTATGACTGTATGTTGTTTTACTTATTTTATGTGACCTTGTTTCTTTTTTCTCTTTAATTTAAAATTGTTATTTACTAATCATCTACTCTTTTATATTTCTAATATGAACTCTATATTTACATTTAATGGTTATATTTTTGAAAAAAAAAACCTACTTCAATAGTCTGGCGGCAGTACAAACAACCAGCGTAAAAAATAATCAGATCTTTCAACATGGGATTGAGCAAGAATCCATGTAGCTGGCCATACTTGAAGGGTAGGAAGGCTTCACCAATTTTATTTTTGAAAAAAAAAACGATTATGGTAGGGTTTCTCATTCTAAGACCTGAAATGGGGTTTCTTACAAAAATAAATATGAATGTAAAAGATAGCTTTGATTTTTTATATATGAGCAATATAAAATATCATATTTTTTTCACAAGATTTTCTTGAATGATTATCACAGAAAAGCTTACAACAATCATCACCACGACTTCCTACCTAACCTTTGAGATCTACATGGTAACTATTGAGATTACAATTCATATTTGAGCTCTCATTTGTAACATTTGATATCTACACAATAATAAACTAGGTTATAATTAAGGGCAAGATATTGATTACTTTGTTAAAAGTAAAAGAGCATGTTTGTACTGTAAGAATTGCAAGGCTGTCCAGGTTTAGTTATCCAACATAATTTGTGAATTTTTTGATTTTATAAAAAGAATGAAAAAGGAAGCGAGAACTAAATGGTGAAGCATAAAAAAGGAAGAAAGTAGACGTAGTAATGTACCATCCCGAGCTTAGGTTCCCAGAATAGGAGAATTGGTCATAACAACTTGTTAGGTTCAAACTCAATTGGACCCTTTGACAACTACCTAAAATACTTAAGCTTAGATTGTCTAGTAGTAATACGCCCCTTTTAAAACCTACTCTTCAACTTCATAAGTTTTTTGGATGCAGGATTATGTTCGGTGTGTTACAATTAAGGAGATGCTCCAAGAAGCTAATTAGAATCTTGCCCAAAACATAAATGATAGTTCAAACTATGACAAATTGCATTATAATCGAAAACTAGTGTACACCATGCTTATTATCAATGAACAAAAATAATGAGGAGAAAAGGTTTTTTTCTAAGAATGGTGAAAAAATGGGACCCGATGACATTCTTGTAGATATTAGGAAGTTGCTAGAAGCACTCAATCATAATGTTAATTAGCATTTGTTCCTGAAACAACAAAAAGCCAAATATACAAGTGTTACCTCAAGTCTTGACCTTTTTTATATTGTTATCAATAAACTAATAGAACAGATCCAAGGGAAGGTGCCTTAATACACGCAATTTGCATATGACGAATGCAAGTTCAACGATAAAGAAGAAAGATATATGGTTAAGGTAACCATGCTTATCATACCATAAGAACGTGCGTCATGTTCTACTGCACTAAATGTTGAGTTATCAATTATAGACATGTCCAGAGATGTAACGGATGTAAAGATGACATGATATATCTACCAACACAAAAAAATATCCAATTCACAAGAAGACTATTAGACAAAAATTTGTTACGGCGCCAGTAAAAGATAACAGTAGGGAAACACAATTCAGGTGATTTTGACATGTACAAATGTCACTCCACGGGAAGATGCAATAAGTTGGAAGGAAAAACACGCAGAAGCAATTCAGAAAAACTAAAAATAGCAGTGCTAAAAATGACCAATAATAGATATACTTCTTGTTGGAGTATATGTGCCACTCTTGTGTGGATGAGTAATTGGAGCCCTTCAAGGTCCAATCACCACATTCAGCTGTTTAGTCATACATTTAACAATTGTGGAACTTGGAAGGTCAGTGGGAGCTATATAAGAAGCTCCGAACCCATTGTATCAGATGAGAAAGTTGAATGCAACATCAGCCCTTTGAGACGTTCTCCCATGGTTTTATCCAGCTCCTTAGGAGTAGGGTTCCACGTAAAATCCCGTTGTTCATCATGTTTACTCTATTATCTCTTATTACGCTTCTGCATTCTTAGTTTTCCGCATGGTATCAGAGCGGTTTCGATTCTCGAGGATTTATTTTATGTTTGTTATTTGTTCGAGATTCGATTATCATATTCAATTCTCGATTGCTCTTGAAAGTTTATAATTGAAGATTATTTTGTATCATTCAAGTTAGTGATTGAGTTCAAGATTCAAATCAAGGGTTTCTTGAAACCCAAATTCTGCATCGACGCCAACAACTATCAGAACGGATTTGTTCATGATTAATGATTCTGTGCAAGAAAATTATAGGATTTTTCAAAACCCTAATTCATCGTCAACACCGATCATATTGGCTGCAAACTCCAGTACCAGTTTGGGTTCGCAAAACCCTATAATCCCCAGAAAGATATCATGCACCACTCTGATGTTGTGGTTTCCCCTTGAAACCCTTATTCAAGAAGATGCTAATCTTCATGATCAAGATGAGTTCAGATGCGTCGCGCACAGGCCCAGGCGACACCAACACTAGAAGAAGAAGCTTCAGGAGCGAGAAGCTCCTAGCCAATGCACGTAGATCTCAGGTGATAAAAAAGGAGACGAAGAAGAAGAAGAAGAAGAAGCAGTGGCGATGGGTTCTTGTGAACCTGATCTCGCCGCACCTCCTCTGCTATCTCTCCAATTTCCTCGCTCGTGCCTCCAGGGCACATCCTCCATCGCGCAATCGTGCGTCGACGACAGCCATCCCCATGCAACGCCCCTTGCACACCCTCCAGTTTTGATGTTCCAGCATCCATGCGGAGGCGGTGGAATCTCCGAAGCCAAACAACCATCCTTCAGCAGCATCGGACCTCTTCCCGCATTACTATGCTATCTACTCCAAACGGCACCACCCCCATCCTCCCAGCAAGCAACGGTGCCGTGCTCTTCTCCTCTTCTAGTCAAGCCCAGACGGCGGCGAGCTCCAGCGACATTGTGGGATGAAGCCCTCGCCACTAGTATCAAGGCGGCAACAACAATGAAGAAGCCCCAATTGGGGTGGCGTCCTTCGAGAGATGGGTTCCCAATTGGGAACCATAAATAAGGTTAGCCCCAAGTGAGCCGAAAAGTTTTTTTTAATGTGAAAAAAATATGAAACTATTGTAATTTGGTCAAAGTGGGCTAAGAAAAAATTGAAAAAAATGGGAGGACTCGGCGAGAAAAAAAGGGGGACGTTTACATAAAAAATGTGTCGGCTATTAAAAAAGGAAATAGATGAAAAAATTTGAGAATGATTTATTTCCCACAATTTCTTGTTTTCTCTTAACTTTGTCGATGTCATTGTGTTCCGACAAGTATGAGAGAAAGGAGTATTGTGTAGAGTTACAGGTCGAATTCAGATTCTCCAGGCCAGATTTCATACTCTATAGTTTTTCATTTCCAGACTCGACGTTCAGATTGGTTTTGAGTCTTCAGTTTGATTCGCACAAGTTTGCGATCATTATTTGTGTGGTCCCCATCTTTGTTTTTGGTCTCAGAGTTTTCATGTGATCCAAAGGGACTCCAGAGTAGAGATCCCATTCCCTATGACATTGTGGGCTAGGGTTTTCATGTGATTTCATAGGGACTCTAGAGTAGAGATCTCATTCTCTGAGCCAGTATGGGAGAGATCAAGTTCTCCGACGAGGAGACTTTTATACTCCATTCTCCAGCGACCATGAACTCCGACGAGGATGTCTCCATGCCTTTTGTTTTCAGTTCAACCCTTCAGAGAAGGAGCAATTGTCCACATGATTCAGTCTTCTACATGTGGTGGGCCAAATTACTCCGACGAGGAGACTCATTCAGTTTATGTGACTGTGACAAGCGCAGTACATAGCACATGTTCTCCGATGAGGAGACCCAATTCGACTCACGCTCCAGCCTGTTTGTTCCTCCTCACCTGCACGACATGAGAAGCAACGTCCTCGACAACAACCGACAGTTGTGTATACATTGAGTTGATATTGTCCGTAGTGTCTTGTATTGTGAGTTGAGTGATTTTTTTCTATCTGTCCAAGCCGAACATTGCATGTTCCAGCTTGAGATATGTGTCACTCTTGTGTAGATGGGTAATTAGATCCCTTTAGGGTCCAATTACCACATTCAGTGGTTTAGTCCCACATCTACCAGTTGTGGGACTTGGAGGGTCAGTGGGGGATATATAAGAAGCCCCAAACCCATTGTTTCAGATGAGAAAGTTGAATGCAACATCAGCCCTTTGAGGCGTTCTCCCATGGTTTCATTCCGATCCTTAGGGAGTGGGATTCCACGTAAAATCCCGTAGTTCTTCATGTTTATTCTGTTATCTCTAATTATGCTTATGCATTCTTAGTTTACCATACTTCTATCAAAATGAAAATGGTTTTTTTCCGGGTTTTTTTCTTAAAAGAAAAATAACATTAGATGTGTTACCTGAAAATAGCATGAGGAAAGCTAAATGATCCTTATCCGATGCCATTGCCACTACAAAGCGCCAATGCTGTGTGTTTGCACGTCTTTCTTACGACGTCAACCACACTTTTAGCAGACGCTTCCATATGAGCTGCCATGGAAATCAAATGGTTGAGCATCTATAATAATAAAAATGGCAGCATAAAAAATCTAGTAAAATCGGGGATGATGTTTTAATGACAACCTCCATCAATCAGCACATATAACCAGATAATCCCGATGCATCCACTTGTTCGCATGCAAGGAATTGGCTTCTTCCAGACCAGAGTGAATGGATTTATCTGATATGCTCCTCCCTAGCAAAAATCATATAGTTGACTAAAGATACCATACATTATATCTATATAAGATAGGTTCTAGTAAAGCACAACTACAAGTTAAGCAATATTACGTGATGATTACTAACTAGCAGCCCACTGCTCTGTCAAATTTATTATTTTTCTTCGTGATGTTCTCTTTAATATTCAAAAACATTTATTTGTAAACGTGCATGAAAATTAACAGTATCTAAAGGGACGTACACAGCAGGAGGCATGAACAGACAAATTTCTGTTTCCATTGTTCGTGCAGCACATGGTAAGGCATGTGAAAGAAAATTTCATTCATTTATATTCACCATAAATACCCTTTTTAGAGAAACAAGAGCAGGAAAAAACAAATCAGCACACAAACAGTCCCCCAGCATCAGAATTGGCCATTACAACAGGTAAAAAAATCAGCTGGACTGCTCCAGTTAAACATGAATACTCCAACAATATACATACATGTTCAGAGCTTCTCAGAGACGGAAATTAACTGATCATCAAACAAATGAAGTGCTTGAAAAAATAACATAAAAAAAGGGTTTGTAGCATGTTGACCCTGGCCAGTCTGCACATTCCCAGTGTCATTAACCCTACTAACCTGGATATTTGTTATTCAGCAAAAGCATGATAAAATACGAGGTAGGAACCACTGTAGCAAGCACAATAATCACATGCATCCCCTGTAGAACAATTAATTAATTACAAGAATAAATCAAACGATGGCCATCTTGCGGGCGGCCCAGCTCTGATGTAGATGCTCTTCAATTCTATAGTCGTTGTCTTGTATCAAAGATAGGTCACAATAGAATCATGAGCATGAAAAGCTCACTAGATTGTCAAAAGGGTATGTCAAGGCAAAAGGGTATTACAATATTAATTAATCAACAAGTAGGTCCTTAAAGGATTACTGGATTACTGAATCCTAAAGGTTGTATTTATGTATTGGAAGATCATACAAATTACGCAACATATCTAACAGTGTAGTCTAGTAATTTAGATAGACGAATAAAATTGGTTCATCTTTCATCGTCTTACTTCCAATTATAATGGTGACAGTCATGAAATCAACATATATATATATATATATATATATATATATATATATAAGTGAGAAAAAATGTAAGATCCCGTGAAAATCCTCTTTGGCATAATATAATCAAGGGATTTTACACTTGAACCCCTCCGAGTTTCTGCATATACACTTCTGCCCCTATATTCTTAAAAAATTATAAATATTGCCCTTCCGTTAGTACAGTTATGCCTCTATATATTACATTAACAGAAACAGGCAATTCTACGAAAAAAGCTTGTGAGTTATAAAAAAGAAATAGAAGAGAAGCACACAGAGGTGAGAAGTGAGGCACGGACAGAAGTAGCGAGTCTTGATGTAATTGAGGATACCTGTGACTTTACAGAGGGAGTATCAGCCACGGCGACACAGCTCCGTATCATAGCAGATGAGGACAGACGAAGGGAAGTATAATGGAGGTAGAGATTGAAGTAAAAGAGGATTAAGGAGAGTGGTGTGATTACCGGATTCTTTCATGCTATAACAAGCGGTCGACATCGCAGAAATTTCAACTCGATCCCGGTGGATGACAAATTGAGGGTGGCACATTCAAATGCAAAGGTATCGAAGTTTTTTCGACCATCATGTCAACAGGAGGAAGTTCGTGTTTATTACTTTTGTAATGACGTCCGATGAAGTTGGGGAGTGTGAACGTATTCTAGCACACAAAGGGGATGTCTATCGATCTCGTACCTTAGTCTATCATTGGTTAGTGGTAGATTGCAATAGGCAGACTAGATGCCCCTGATCGACAAGATGGAGAAGAAGTTGGCGGGATTTGAGTGTGTCTTGCCTCTACGAAGGAGGACGTTTGATGTTGGTGAAGGTGGTCCTATAGGCTATCCCTGTCTTCTTCCGCTCAGCTCACATATTACTGATAGAGGTCTGAAAGCGACTCAAATCTTCAATGCAGTGATTCTTTGGGTCTCTGTCAACAGAATCTTTTGGTTACCTTTACACAAACCATGGAGAATGGTGGTCTTGATATCCTTAAGCCGAAACAAATGAATAAGTGGATCATGCGGATTTGATGGGGATGACTTGCTCTCCAAGTTGGTGCGATCGATTTATGGGGCCATGATGGAGTTTTATGCATAGCCTAAGGCCACTGATTTGCCTTTCAACTTCTGGAGGGGCATTTGCTCTTTGCTACCGAGGTGATCCTGCTAGTGAAGCCAGTTGTTGGCGATGGATACGGGTTAAATTTTCAATCAGACGACTGAATGGAGGATGGGAACTTTTGTGATCTGTTTTTGCACCACTTTGCTTTAGCCGCAAACTACAATGGCAGACTTTTTGACATTTGTTGAATGGAGTTCGAACTCCTCTATTTCGGGAGGATTTATCAGATCTGATATTAGAAGAGTTTTTGCGATTGGCGTGCACCATTACTGCAGCAGATAATCTGACGGGTGGGAGGGATTCATGGATTTGGTAGATAGGTCACTTTTCGGTGAAAAAAGCTTATAAAGCTTTATGAAACCGCTGATTTTTAAATTCAGAAATTTATATGCCACAATAGTGCACCTTTAATCGTGGAAAACAAGGCCTACATTTCGCTCGCATATATATCGCTAGCCTCACGAAACATAGGACATATCGTGGATGTATCACCACACTCGATCAAAATTGTAGAAATGTAAAGAAGCTCTCTGGATACTCTTTTGTTGAATGAAAATGAGGTAAGAAAACTCTCCAAGGACGGGGTAGGAACAAAATGACATTAATTGGAGCAATAAAGAGGACATATGACCCCATTTTCTTTAAAAAAAAGGCAAAAGAATCTCACTTTTGAGTAAAATATCGCTGACATGGAGATAGATGACAGCCAGATATCACTAAAACGTGAAAAAGTGAAAGGTATTGGGCTTCAATTTGATGGCTTAGGGAAACCAAAATATCGATAATGATTCACTGATATTTTGAAATTCACTGCTATGATGTAAAGTGCCTTTATTCGTCAAGGCCTTCCTATGACTTTTGAGGAGGGGGTGCATAATGACGTGCAAAAAGGGCACATTGATTCCAAGGAGTGGGTATGAGATGAATTAGAAAATAGGAAGCGGAAGCGGAAAGATAAACAGAGCATATAATCTAGAAATATGAAACTGGAACAAAAAGATTTAACGTGGAACCCTACTCCTTAAGGAGCGGGATGAAACCACAGGAGAAGCCCTCAAAGGGGTGGATATTGCATTCCTATTTCTCAATGAATACATGAGGTCTAGGGCTCCTTATATAGCCTCCACAGAGCCTCCAAGTCCCACCATTGGTAGATGTGGGACTAAACACTGGATGGGGTAAATGGATCCTGGAGAGATCCATTTACGCATCTCTCATACATATGGCGCACAACCAAATACTCCAACACTCCCCCTCAAGCTGGAGCATGCAATGCTCAGCTTGGACAAACAAACAGAAAGAAACTTTTCTCTCTCTACAGGACACTACGGACGATATCAACTCAACGCACACAACTGTTGTTGTCGAGGACGTTGCTTCTCATGCCGTGCAGGTGAGGAGGACAAACGGGCTGGAGTGTGAGTCTGCTGAATCTCCTCATCGGAGAGCATGTGCTCTGAACTGCGCCTGTCAGAGTCGCTGCAACTGAAAAGAGTCCCCTCGTCGGAGTACTCTGGCTCGTCACAATATGTGGACAACTGCTCCATCTCTAAAAAGGGCCGAACTGAAAAAAGGCCGTGGAAGTGCAATCCTCGTCGGAGTCCACGGTCGCTGGAGAATGGAGTCTGAAAAAGTCTCCTCGTCGGAGAACTGGGTCTCTCCCATCTGGCACAGAGAATGGTACCCTACTCTGGAGTCCCTATGGCTCACATGAAAACTCTGGCCGACAAAACAAGAATGATGGGAACTACTACAAAAGACGGCAAACATCTGCACATCTGAAAAGAATGTATATTCTTGTGTGTCTGAATCTGACTCGGAATCTTACGTCGAGTCTGACAAAATCTCTGTAGAGTGAAAATCGGCTGGTCTGGAGAATATCTGAATCTGGAACAAGACCTGCGACTCTACACCATATTCTCCCTTTCTCTCATACTAGTCGGAATACATGACATCGACTATGTTGGGAGAAAACAATAAAATAAATAAATACGGGGAGAAAAATAAAACATCATAAATATTGATTTATTTTTTTATTTATTTTTCAGCTTTACTTCTCAATTTTTTTCTAGCTATTTCTACATTTTTATAGCCATCACATTTTTCATTTTTTTAAATTGCGTACGGCTTTTCTTTTTCCTTTTTTGTACGCACCTCTTTTTTTTACGAACTTGTCGGTGCAAAGCAGGCCCAATATCTCAGCCTCCCCTCTTTTTTTCTTTTCTTTTTACATAACTCATGGTTGACCTCTTCTCTCTCTTTTTTAAACTGCCTCCTTTTTTTAATAAACCCGCAGCCCTAGGGTTCCCCCATATGAGAAACCCCGACCCCACCAGGGTTACTTGTCGCTACCGCCCCCTTTGGGGATTTGGAGTTGATCGTGCGCCGTCTGGAGATCTGCGATGGCATGCTTGGGCTAGGGCTCGACGTACGGCAGCTTGGCTTCGACTGAAAGGCACGAGGAGCTTGCTCCTTGAGGTGATGAGCTCCGACGTGAGCTCTGCTGGTCGCCGCCTGAAAGACAAAGCCACCGTGAGGAGACGCCACCTTCATAGCTTCATGCGGGGGAAGATACTCGCTGCCTTGAGTGCGCTGGAGAAGATCGTGCATCGCCTGCGTGTGGAGACTGGAGCGGCAACGGATGCCGCTGTGCGCGGAGAGGGGGAGATGCCGCTGTCGGTGCGGGGTTCGAAGCGCGGTCATTGGGGGTGCGCCGCATCGGAGCGCGAGGGCTTGCGCTGCGTACGCGAGAAGGGCGGCGAGGAGCTTTCACAGGAGGGTGGCTTGTACACTCGAGGGGAGCCTGCGAAAGGGGAGCAGGAACAGCCTCCAGAGATGCGGCTAGGGTTGCAGATGACGAGATCTCCCATCGCCTGGGATGTGTGCCGGCTTCTGTGACCTTATGTGCGTTGTCGCTCAAGAGAAGCATGGATCTGGAGATGAAGGCGGTGCTCCGCCTAGAGAACTTGGAAGATGGGAGTGCCGTCGCCAAAATGATTGCCAAATATTTTAGGTTTCAAGAAACCCGATAATATAACTTGAACATGATCTTCAAAGAAAAAAAAACTTCACGAACAAACAATGAATCGAATCACGAAAAAAAATATAAACATGAAAACTCCGAGAATCGAACCTGCTCTGATACCATGTTAGAAAATAGGAAGCGGAAGCGGAATGATAAACAGAGCATATAATCTAGAAATATGAAACTGTAACAAAAAGATTTAACGTGGAACCCTACTCCCTAAGGAGCGGGATGAAACCATGGGAAAAGCCCTCAAAGGGGCGGATATTGCATTCCTTTTTCTCAATGGATACAAGAGGTATGGAGCTCCTAACATAGCCTCCACAGAGCCTCCAAGTCCCACCATTGGTAGATGTAGGACTAAACATTGGATGGGGTAAATGGATCCTGGATAAATCCATTTACCCATCTCTCATACATATGGCGCACAACTAAATACTCCAACAAGATGCATGCATTGTGAGGAGGATTTCAAAGATATCAACCACATATTTTTTGACTGTGCTTATTGGATGTGAGTTTAGGGGGAAACATACCTAACTAGAGTCATTTTCGAGAAAGACTCCTTTTGAGAGTCGATTGGCGAAAGTTGGAGAGGCTCAAAAGAAGGAAGATAGAGAACTTGGCCCTTGTATAGGCAAGGTTTGAAAAAACGAAAGGCGGAACGAGGCGGTCTCCTTGGAATCGAGGCGAGGCGTAGCCTCGAGGCGGTCGAGGCGTAAGCCTCAGTTATATATAGAAAAATATGTATAAAACTACAATTATATGTCTCTTTATGTAATTATATGTTCTCTGCCCAATATATAATAATTTACACTACAAGATATGATGAAATAATAAAGATAAGAACCCCAAAATAGAAAGATATACAAATGTATGAGAATGCATATGTTAGTATTCATCAGAATTCTAACTCTCTAACCCAAGTTGAAGAACTAGTGTATGCACCCCTCCTGCCATAACATACCCCAACAAGACGGGGGTCTCGCTGCCCGGTCAGCGAGCCTGGGGGGGGGGTCTAGGGGGGGAGCAGGTGCGCTCCCCCCCTGCGGGGGTGTGGGGGCAGCGCCCCCGGCGAAATTTTTTTATTAGAGATTTTATTTCTATTCAGATATATGGATTTGTTTGTATGAGAATGTACATGCCCTCCCCTTGAATTCTATCTTGTTTGTCCTTCTCAGTATATTGCATAGCTTATTGTGTAACAACTCCTTAAATTAAGTTTACAAGTCATGCTTTAAATGATATTTGCGGATTTGCGGATTTGTATGTTGCCTTAAATTAAGAGTTTTTGACATAATTGGACATGTTTAATGGTAAATATGAACATGAAAGTGGCCAAATTTAAGCATTCATCTTGTATATTTATATCCTAAACAACTAGACTTTTATAAACATATGAAATTACTAATAGGATAAATGATTAACATAACAAATATTTTGAAAATAAAAAAACGCCTCAGGGACCGCCTCGCCTCCGCCTCGACCGCCTCGACCGCCTCGACCAACTGAGGCGTTCGCCTCTCAGAGCCCCCCTGAGGCGGCCGTTCTGGGGCGGTTTTAGGCCGCCTCGCCTCGAGGCGTACGCCTCGTGCGCCTCGAGGCGCGTTTTTTTGAACCATGTGTATAGGCTATCTGGTTGCAAGAACTGGGGTCATCTTCAAGAAGGAGCAATTCTATGTGGAAAAAAGTGATTGAACAAAGTATAGCACTCCATGAGGCATCTTAATATAAATGTAAGTTAGGGTGCACATCTACAATATGTGTTGTTGGAGTCCATGCGTCACTTATGTATAGATGGGTAACTGGATTCTTCCAGGATCCAATTACCACATCCAGTGTTTAGTCCTACATCTACCAGTGGTGGGACTTGGAGGGTCTGTGGAGGCTATATGAGAAACCCCAGACCTCATGTATCAGATGAGAAAGTGCAATGAACACATCAACCCTTTGAGGCATTCTCTCATGGTTTCATCCCGCTTCTTAGGGAGTAGGGTTCCACGTGAAATCTCGGTGTTCCATGATGTTTATTATTTATACCTGGTATTACGCTTCCGCATTCGTAGTTTCTAACATGGTATCAGAACGGGTTTGATTCTCGAGGAATTTTTTATTTATGTTCAAGATACAGATCTAGGGTTTTCTGTTGAAACCCTAATTCACGATTTGATCAGGTATCCATTCTTCGTTATTCTTGAAGATTATTCTGAAGATTATTATTTTGTATGCAAACAAGTCCCAGTTTTGAAGATTTGCATCGTCAAAGATCAAGAAATTTTAGGGTTTCTTATGCCATAGTTTTTGCTCCAAGCAATGATGCCGCTCCAGCAGCAGATCCTCCAAGCACTGCATCTCTGATCGCAGCAGAAATGTGATGGCGATGCTCATTCCTCTTCTTCCACGATAACAGAAGAGGGTGTTAGGTCATGTGTTTGTCGAAGAAAAAAGAAGATGGGGTGCAGACACCCCGAAATTGACGAAAGCTTCTCATGCAAAGTCCATGCACAACCCCAAGCACCGTGTGAAGCATTGAAGATCAAAATCGTTGATGTTGTCGGGGTGGACAACAGATCTGAAGATCAGTATGTTCAAAAGGGGTTAGGATTCCAGGCAAGGCTTCCAAGCAATGTTTAAAAAAATGAAGAACCATGGGTAGGGGCCCTCCACCTCCGCATCCAGTATCATCGGAAGCCCCTCTAGGCGGCGCCAACCTTCGACATCTCCAGGCGACGTGCCTCGCGCAGCGCACCTCAGTGCACAAGCTCCATTTAGCAGCGCTACTGCCCTCCTCCATCTCCTCATGCGACGCTTGATGCTCTAGGAGGAGCATCTCCCCTCCAAGCGGCGCTCCTCTCTCTTCACACCTCCAGGCGGAGGCCCTCCAGGCGATGATGCCGCCTCTCCTCCAAGTCTTAGTCGGGGAGGCCCTATCGAACAGCTTGAGGCGACACCGTGGCCATAGTATCCAGGCGGCGATTGTAACCAAGCAGCGAAGCCACAATGCCGCCTCTCTTTCTCAGTGCACGGCTGCGAGATCCAGGCAACGCGACTCCATGCTGAGCAGTAGATCTCAAGTCCTCCAGGCGACGCCAAGGGAGCGATGGTGGGCATATGACCTGGCGAAGCTCGATCTCCAGGAGACGAACCCTACCTCGCAGGTGTTCCTCCCTCTTAGCAGCGGCAACCCCAGAAGCCGCGATCGTGGTGGCGCTCCTCCCTTGCATTGCAAGCGACGGTGATGACACGGGTTCCCAGTTTGGGAACCCTAGTGGCGCACACGAAAGAGGGGGGCTCGATGGCCCCTTTTATTTTAAAAAAAATCTATTGCTATTGTAAGGGCTCAAGTGGGCCAAAAGAAAAGAAAAAAAACAAGGAAGAGAGCCCACTCCGATGAGTCTTCTACATGTAGCGGAACAAAGTACTTCGAAAAGGAGACTCTTTTATCCACATGATTCAGTCTTCTACATGTAGCGGAACAAAGTACTTCGAAAAGGAGACTCTTTTCAGTTTCAATGACTGATGCCAACAAAAATTTGAAATAATAGATAAATAATTTTGGGTGGAAGAAATTTAAAAAAGAGATGAAGAAATAGAAGAGCGTGTCGGTTGCACGAGGTTCTGGAGATGAATCGTGAAGACCACGTTGAGAGAGAGAGAAATAGAGAGACAGAGATAAACTCAAATTTTAATATATTCTGAACTGTCCGTACAATAGACTACTATCCCTTTATATAGGAGGTGAGGAATTACAAAATTAGAAAGAAATTCGAATTCAAATATAATCCTAATCGATCCTAATTGACTCTAACCAACTCTAATTGACTCTTAATTAATTTTATCTAACAAAAATGTTGAGATTATAATCTCAACTTAAATAGATAAAATAAGAAAAGTAATTAAAATAACTAATAATGGATGGAAATCTCTAATTTGAAAAATCCCCAAATCAGCAATCTTCTTCGATTCGGGTCACTCTGTCAAATTGGGAATAATTGCATCAATTCCCCTACTCCCCCTCCCCTCGCTTGAAAAATCCGCCTCCTAACGAATTGCTTTATCTTCCGGCTTGAGACGTGACATTTCTGCTTTCTAGATCCCATGTTGACAGAAAAAATGTGGAGCGAAAGGTGGAATCCAGGTGTCCTTGGTGTGATGATTGGAGTCGGCATGTTCCTGCCTGAAGAACATATGTGGCGCAGATGGCAGAGTCCACGCAGAAGTTGTTCCCCTGATGCGGTGTTCAAAAAATTGATGGGGCAACTTCATCTCGAGCATCGCAGCATTCGGGGAACCCATAGCAAATAAATGGCACAAGTTTAGGATAGGAGGAGATGTAGACAATGAACTAAACCATGGGGTCCTTATATAGGTGAATCCCATATTCCTAATCTTAATTGGAATTGATGGATGTCTATTTCCTTCTTTTTTTAGCCTCCTTGAATTTTTCAAAAGATTCTTTATCCTTACAGGAATTCTGAAAAGACGGTTACAGCTTATTTTTTCTGGAGGCTAATCTGAAATTTCCTTTTGTATGAGTATTTCTGTAAATTTTCAGAACATCAATGGTTCCCTGTACTCTATTTGAGCTCTACGCGCACCATAAAATTTGGAAATGATTCGCTCATGTAGCTTCCTCCCATTATATGACATGGGTGTCCATATAATATTTGCAAATATTTAATAATGATGTCTCTGGTAGTCTAATAAATCATGTATTCATCATGCTAAATTTCACTAATTAAACCCCTGGCTTAATTAATCCAATAAAATTCGCTAATAATTTATTCATTTTATCTTGTATTATATTGTATACAGTTAACATGTAATTATTATATTTAATTACTTTGTAATTATTTTATTATTAAAAACCCCTAAAAATTAGATTGATTAATTATCTATAATTTCCTAAACTTTAAAAGAACTAAAAAATGCAAAAACAACTCAAAACCCAAAAAAATGATATTTTTAATCCCTTAAAAATACCCTCAAAAAATACTTTTTGTACAAATAACCTCTTTTGGTTTTTTGTCCAACATGAAACTTGTAGATCTCATCGAGATCTACAACTTTCATGTTTCGACTTTTTCCTATTTTTTGCGTCTAACTAATTCTTTTATATTTTTCTTTATTTTTACCTTTCCGATTTTTCTGATTGGGTCATGTGATGCCCTCTGGGCCGCCCACGTGGCCCACTCCTCCTTCCGCCACCCGGTACCCTCCTATGCCATCAGATCCCCGTCCACCTGCCTTCATCTCAGCCCTCCATTCCCGCTTCACCCACAGCCGTCAGATCTACCCTAAGATATGATCATCACCATTCATCTCCGCCTCATTCGTACTCATTCGATCCCATCCCTCATCTTACGGCTACCCTCATGCCACGTCACCTTAACCTCAGCCGTCCGATCACTTTTTCATCCTACGACCATCTCCGTTCCACATCATCAGATCACTACCCACCGTAGGATGAGACTCAAACCCTCATCTCAACCATACGTTTCCGCTCTTCCCTCACCCGTAGATTAGATATGATGGATCTGATCCAAGCCATCCCTCTGCGCCCCCACGAGGGTTGTTGGATCACAAGATCCAACTGTCGTGACCCCTTCTTCCTCCTCCAGACGAACCATCCCCAGCCATTACGCCTCACCCCAGCCGCACCCCCTTCCTATTTTGGAGAACGACTCCGACCCTCTCCCCTCGACCTAACAGCTACCTCGCATAGCCCTTCGCCCTGTCTTGCTCATGTAACCCCCATCAACCCTCGCCATCACTCCCAGCCTTCAAGATGTCCATTCAAACACTCGCCCGCACCTCCTGTAACCGACCACCCCCTACTATAAAAACCGCTGCTCCGCCGCCCAAAAGCCTCATCCACCACTTCACGGGGCTTCGCCCTAGCCTCCTCCGCCCTCCGATGACAGCGGAGGGCGGTCTTGTCGAGGCGACAATGGTCGCGGCCCTAGGTGAGATCCATGGCCTCCGCCATGTAAGCTCCGCCCTCCGGCGGATGCACGAGCACCGAGGTTGGGCCGACCTCGTTGTGCGACGACCGGGGCTCCATCTGAAGCCCAACCCAGGCCATTTCC
This sequence comes from Ottelia alismoides, assembly GCA_037367405.1. NCBI lineage: Eukaryota > Viridiplantae > Streptophyta > Magnoliopsida > Alismatales > Hydrocharitaceae > Ottelia > Ottelia alismoides. The sequence continues at coordinate 867,695 of JAZKJV010000093.1, read as the reverse complement.
TTCGGGTTCCCCTCTCTGATGGGATTCCCTTCCCCTTTGTTTTTCTTTATTTCTCATAATTGTCCCAATGTACCAATTCACTTTCACCTCCATCTGACCATCCTACCATCTCCGCAAGTCCACCTTCATTCACGTCGAACCCCCTTCCCTTCTCCAGAACCTCCCCTGCTCCGATCCATCTCCTCCTCCTCCTCGCCGGAGGAGGTTTCCAGGTCCTCTACTCCCTCCACTCCGATGGACCTTCACCCATTCACGTCACTCACGCAACATGCGCACGCCTCGGCTACATTTCTCACCCCTCCAGGTCTTCAATGGCTGGACATTGTGCCTCCTCGCCGGTCTCGAGCAACCATTCCGACTACCTACCTCCACATTGCCCTTCAGACATCGATGGAGCTCCTCCAGCCATCGAGCAACTTCACCGAACTCTCAGCAAGCTTCCTTGACTCCTTGGGTATCTGCTTGAGGTCGCCGGAGCTCCAAGTGGGTCGTCGGATCCCTGTCTCCTCCAGCGTCTCACGGTGGATGAAGACGATGCAGTTACCGTCCGATCATCTGGATCGGACGGTCGTGATGATAACACATGGAATTACTGAGCCTCCCAACAAACCAACAGGTTTGGATTCTACGAGCCTATCGCCGAACCTCCAACGGCAGCCACGTGGCCCGAGCCAGTTGAGCCTCCTGAGCCTGATCCCCTCACGTGTCCAGCATGTGAGGCCTGGGTAATTTGCATGGAAAACCCAAGAAGTTTTCGAATATACAGTTTGGTCCCCAGGCGCGTGCCTCACGTGCGCGCCTGGGTATTTTTTAGGGAGGCTCCGCGGGTTTACAGATTTACAAAAAGGCCATCGCGTGTAATGGAGAAACTACAATGGGGCCCAGACGGGTTTTGTGTATTGCAAATATATCCCTCCAGAGACCTATTTGTAATTATTTATCCTTTTATTTCATGTATTTTAATTACATTTATGCCCTTGCATTGTTTTATTCATAACTTGAGCATCGCAGGTCCAAATTGCATGATTTTAGTGTCATTTTGATCCTTGTTTCATCATCTACTTCATGACATATTTAATTTTCTCATCTGACATCATTTTAAATGAAGTGATTTTTTATATTAGATGTTGTTGTTGCTCTGCATGTCTTTACCTTGAATTGATGGATGCTCATATTTTTGTGCTCAATCCGACTCTAATTTCAAACCATATTTTGTAGCTCATTTATGTACTATGGCATATTTGTCTATCATCTTTTACATATTCATAACATGCATTTAACATTTCATTATTGTTAACGCATCATATTATAATTGCATGAAAATCGACTAAAAAATGTATGCATCATTTAAGTGCATTGTAATCTGCATGAAGACCTTAGAATTGAGAATTATTCGCACATGCTCTTAATTGACCAAAATTCGATAGATAAAATAAAGTAGCACGTGTCCCTGTGTTCGACCTTGGTAGACTTTCTAAGTAAAAATATTCCACAACATTCAAACGATTATGGTTTTTGCTGACCGAAATTCGTCTCCTATACTACGACAATTAGCGAATATTAAAGAGACGGTTTTCGAGATCATCAAATGGCGTCGTTGCCGGAGACACGACTCACCTTTATTTATTAATTAATTTTGATTTATTTTTGTGTTGAATATTTTCAAAATTCACATGTCTTCTTTTCATGATTATTTTTGCATCATTTCTTTTGATTAATTTTCTCTCTATTTTTCTAACATTTCTCTTTTGTGGCAGGGCCCATGAAGATCGAGGACGCTTGATCTCCATGGAGGCGTGGAATTGGGAGCTCCCATTGAAGAGGCCTCAAAAGAATTGGCGGAGAAATTTAGGAATTTTTATCAATCTGCTTGCATTTGTATATTGTAAAAAAAATATTGCTTGCATGTGCATTTTTAACAGTCTTCATTAGAGGGCTTGCATGTTGTAAAAAGAAGAAGAAGAAGAAGAAGAAAAGAAAAAAATAGATCACTAGATGATCTAACCCCCCACACACATACACACACGCATTTGCACATATCCACCAACCCTCCTCTCTGTATATTTTACACAACCCCCCCCCCCATCTTTCTCTTAGTTATCTGTAAAAACTCAGGTTTACCCTCCCCCCGCCTACTACATCTGCATTTGTAAAAAAATTACACCTCTCCCCCCTTCTTCATATCCATGTATAGATACTTCTCCCAGACCCCCCCTAATTCAGATCCTTTACTTAGGTTATTTTTAGCCTAAGTATAGGGGGGACCCGACTTATCTACCCCTCCCTCTCTTGTCTTCTTGTAGTTAGGTCAATTTTTGACCTAAGTATAGGGGGACCCTTCTCCTCAGTTCTGTTATATCACCCTATATGTAACCGAGCCATGGCTTCATATCACTTATGCTATGAGGACATAGCAAAAATTAAGTACAGGGGGGTATACGGTATATTACTGTATATTTACTTTAGTCATAGCTCATTTTTTACTTTTTGAAAATTCTTTTTTGGGCTTGGTTTTAGTAATCATGTGAACTGAGTTTTGTAAAAACCCTGTGAAAATATTTTCTTAAAAATTGAGGGATTAAATTTGTGTAAATAATCCCTTTCAAAAAAAACTCCATGAAAATTTGAAAAATCAAAAACCTTTCTTTGAATGAAACTTTGACTACTAGGCTTAGTAGCTACTCTCAGTGAGGGAACTTCAGCCTCCCTTAGCAGAGTGGGTGGTTTAGAGGACACTGTATATGGCTTTGTCCTTAAGGAACATGGGTCCGTCTAACGACCCGTACTTACACCCATACTGGCTGAGAGTAGATACTTTTATTCATTTGAGTCTGGGTCAGTCATTGTCTCTCCAAAGAATTTAAAAAAAAATCATAAAATCTGCAAAAGCCAAAAATCTCACAAAAATATTCATTAACTAAGGAGTTGGTGTATTCTTAACACATTCACATTCACTCAAGGCTTGAGGATGGACACTTGATTTCTGTGATCTAAAGAGTCTGAGTTAACATGCCTTACTCATTAGGGTTTTAAAACTTAATTATCCACACTTCACTAGTTTGAAAGATTTGAGCGTTATATTGCACTCTTCATCTCTACCTTCAAAAAGAATATGATCAGCACAATCACTTTCACAATTACATGATTGATGAGATAAGTTGAGTTATCACTTGAGGAACTAGGACTGGAGATTTGAGTTTAGACCCGATCTAATGATATTCGAGGATGGGATAAAGTTAATGAAAGCTTCAGAAAACCTGAGTGTCAGCAAAACCCTAGCCAGTATGTGAACAAGTTCATATGCTATCTCTTTGATATTTACCTATGTACCAGGGCGTGATGAAACTTAATTTCAAGTGTTGATCAGTATGAACCAACTTTTGGTAAAAGCAGTGGAGCTAGCCAACAAAATAAAAGAAAAGAAAGAAATGTCAAAGAAAAGCTCTATCCTCCAAAGTCAAATTACAAATGAGCTTCCACTAATGGCGAGCACTCCCATACATTTTCAATGTGTCCACTTGGACCACGCACTAATTAAAACCAAGGAGTCGGGCTAACACCATAAAAGGGCTCTGCATCGTAAGCGATACAAGTCTGGGTGTCGAAGGTATCTTAGATACTCAAATGAGACACACCCCGGTGTCTCCCAGAAAAACAAGTGCATACGACTCCGAACTCTCTTGACGGACACATTGATCAAAAAGCTAAAAATCTACTTGTGTTGAGTAAAAAGGCACTCGAGAGGCCCCTTGTTCCAGTGTGAGGGAGAGAAAATCAGACACAATCCTATGCCCTCCATCATCTAGCCGTCCATCTACATTTCAAGTCTGATGAACTAATGAGACGGTTGACTAAAGTAAGAATAGATTTATTCCCTAATATGAGGATGAGGTCTAGAGGAGAGTCTCTGGGATTGGAACTTTGAGTGATGCCTCGACTCGACTCTCATGAAATGCAGTACACTAATGTCATATCCTTATAGTATATGTATAAAAAGAGAGTTTGAAAATTAGAGAAGTTGGATTCCTTCTGACTAGAGCATGGATAAGCTCAGAATTTTAGGGTCGCTTAAATTGAGGGTCTTCTAAAGATTAAGCCTTGAAATCTTCACTTGCACTGTCAGGAATTAATCCGACTCCTTATTCTTTAGATGCTCGAGGACGAGCATGGTTTAAGTATAGGGGTATGATCTCATATTCATCATGCCAAAATTCACTAATTAAACCCCTGCCTTAATTAATCCAATAAAGTTCGCTAATAATCTATTCATTTTATCTTGTATTATATTGTATACAATTAACATGTAATTATTGTATTTAATTACTTTGTAATTATTTTAGTATTAAAAACCCCTAAAAATTAGGTTGATTAATTGTCTATAATTTCCTAAACCTTAAAAGAACTAAAAAAATACAAAAACAACTCAAAACCCAAAAAAACGGTGTTTTAACCCCTTAAAGATACCACCAAAAAATACTTTTTGTACAAATGGCCTCTTTTAGCTTCTTATCCAACATGAAACTTGTAGACTCATCGAGATCTACAACTTTCATGTTTTGACTTTTTCCTAATTTTGCCTCTAACTAATTCTTTTAGATTTTTCTTTATTTTTACCTTTCTGATTTTTCTGATTGGGCCACGTGGCGCCCACTAGGTCGCCAACATGGCCCGCTCCTCCTTCCGCCACCCGGCACCCTCCCAGGCCATCAGATACTCGTCCACCCGGCTTCATCTCAGCCTTCTATTCCCGTTTCACCCACAGCCGTCAGATCTACCCTAAGATCTGATCATTACCATCCATCTCCGCCTCATTTGTAGCCATTCGATCCCATCCCTCATCCTACGGCTACCCTCACGCCACGTCACCCTTAACCTCGGCTGCCCGATCACCTTTTCATCCTACGACCATCTCCATTCCACGTCATTAGATCACTACCTGCCATAGGATGAGACTCAAACCCTCATCTCAACCGTACGTTTCCGCTATTCCTTCACCTGTAGATCAGATTTGATGGATCTAATCCAAGCCATCCCTCTGCACCCCCACGAGGGCCGTTGGATCACAAGATCCAACGGTCGTGACTCCTTCCTCCAGACAAACCCTCCCCAGCTGTTACGCCTCACCCCAGCCGCACCCCCTTCCTATTTTGGAGAACGACTCCGACCCTCTCCCCTCGACCTAACGGCTACCTCGCACATCCCTTCGCTCCATCTTCCTCGTGTAACCCCCATCAACCCTTGCCATCACTCCCAACCTTCAAGATACTCATTCAAACACTCGCCCGCACCTCCGGTAACCGACCACCCCCTGCTATAAAAACCGTTACTCCGCCGCCCAAAAGCCTCATCCACCACTTCACGAGGCTTCGCCCTAGCCTCCTCCACCCTCTGATGATAGCGGAGGGCGGTCTTGTCGAGGCAACAATGGTCGCGGCCCCAGGTGAGATCCATGGCCTCCGCCATGTAAGCTCCGCCCTCCGACGGATGCACGAGCACCGAGGTTGGGCCAACCTTGTTGTACGACGACCGAGGCTCCATCTGAAGCCCAACCCAGGCCATTTCCTTCATCGAGTTCCCCTCTTCGATGAGGTTCCCTTCCCCCTCTTTTTCTTTTATTTCTCATAATTGTCCCAACGTACCAATTCGCTTTCACCTCCATCTGACCATCCTACCATATCCGCAAGTCCACCTTCATTCACGCCGAGCCCCCTTCCCTTCTCTAGAACCTCCCCTGCTCCGATCCATCTCCTCCTCCACCTCGCCGGAGGAGGTTTCCAGGTCCTCCACTCCCTCCGCTCCGATGGACCTTCACCCCATTCACGTCACTCACGCAACACGCACATGCCTCGGCTACATTTCTCACCCCTGCAGGTATTCAATGGCTAGACGTCGTGCCTCCTCACCGGTCTCGAGCAACCACTCCGACTACCTGCCTCCGCCTTGCCCTTCAAACATCGATGGAGCTCCGCCAGCCATCTAGCAACTTCGTCGGACTCTCAGCAAGCTTCCTCGACTCCTTGGGTATCTGCTTGAGGTCGGCGGAGCTCCAAGTGGGTCGTCGGATCCCCGTCTCCTCCGGAGTCTCACGGTGGATGAAGACGATGCAGTTACCTTCCGATCATCTGGATCGGACGGTCGTGATGATAACACGTGGAATTACCGAGCCTCCCAACGAACCAACAGGTTTGGATTCTACGAGCCTATCGTCGAACCTCCAACGACAGCCACGTGGCCTGAGCCAGCCGAGCCTCCCGAGCCTGGTCCCCTCACGTGTCTAACACGTGAGGGCATGGGTAATTTGCATGAAAAACCCGAGAAGTTTTGGAATTTACAGTTTGGTCCCCAGGCGAGTGCCTCACGAGCGTGCCTAGGTATTTTTTAGGGAGGCCCCCACAGGTTTACGGATTTACAAAAAAGGCCCCCGCGTGCAATGGAGAAATTACAATGGGGCCCAGATGGGTTTTGCATATTGCAAATAGGTCCCTTCAGGGACTTATTTGTAATTATTTATCCTTTTATTTCCTGCATTTTATTTACAGTTATGCCCTTGCGTTGTTTTATTCATAACTTGAGCATCGTAGGTCCAAATTACATGATTTTAGTGTCGTTTTAATCCTTGTTTCATCATCTACTTCATGGCATATTTAATTTTCTCATCTGACATCATTTTAAATGAAGTGATTTTTTATGTTAAATGTTTTTGCTCTACATGTCTTTGCCTTGAATTGATGAATGCTCAGAGTTTTGTGCTCAATCCAACTCTAATTTCAAACCATATCCTGTTTCTCATTTATGGAACCTTTCTATGGCATATTTGTCTATCATCTTTTGCATACTCATAACTTGCATTTAACATTGCATTATTGCTAATGCATCATATTATAATTGCATGAAAATCGACTAAAAAATGCATGCATCATTTAAGTGCATTGTAATCTACATGAAGACCTTAGAATTGAGAATTATTCGCACATGCTCTTAATTAACCAAAATTCGATAAATAAAATAAAGTAGCTCGTGTCCATGTGTTCGTTTAAGTGAATTGTGGTTTTTGCTGACCAAAATTCGTCTCCTATACTACGATAATTAGCGAATATTAAAGCGGCGATTTCCGAGATCATCATAGTCTATCTCTCCTTTTTCTTAGTCAGAGGACTTCCCTAGTCTTCTTTCCCTCCTTTTCTCTACGCATCAAGCTTGGCCTCTAAGTGGAAGATGAGAAGGATGGAGGAGTGTCTGAGCTGACCTCTCATTCCCGTTGCTGCTAGGACGAGCATTTCTGACCACTTCGCATCGTCCCGAAGAAGCCTAGCACAGTAGCCCGCCCCTCTGGCTATAGCACAGGAAGGGCCTAGACCCAACATTATGGAGAGCTAGACGCAGCACTAGGCATCTTCGAAGAACCTAATTTATGGAAGACTAGACTATAAGCATCAAGAAGATGCTTGGTATCCACAGGAGGTGCGGGAGTGGCAAGAGGGGGCAATGGGGCTGGGGACTTCTCTAGGATCGCAGGGGCAGCGAGAGGGGATGGTGGCAGCGATGGGGCAGGGGGGCTCGCTGGGGGGTGTGGGGGCAGCGGAAGGGGGTGATGGCGCGGGGAAGACGAGAAAGGGTGGTAGCGGAGATGGGATTGTGTGGAGGTCGGAAGGGATGTGCGAGGGGCTCGAGGTGGTGTCGGCGAGGGAATGAAGGGCGGGGGAGGTTGCGGGGAAGGCATCAAGGGTACTTGTTGTGATGCAACGCACGATCCAGTTGATTCCAATGGTGGTCGTTGGTCGACTATGGCCTGGACAACAAGTCTGGTTGGATTGTTTTCTCCCTTTTCTTCATTTTTGTCTTCATTGTACATTCGACTTGTACCATAAAAATATCGATATTATACCATGAATCTATCCAATGTTGCACGTTGATGCTTGTCTGGAGGCGATGCTTGAATTTTTGTTGATGTGAACGCGCATGTGAACCATGAGATAGGCAGCTTAGATCGAACTTCATCTTCCAATATGCGACAAGACCGTCGAATCGTGAGAACGATTCAATTTCCATTCTCTGATACCAAATGATGCAAATCAGAAATCCGCAAACAACAACAACAAAGCTGTTTCCCACAATTAAGTAGGGTCGACTACATGGATTCTTTACCTCCATTCAGATCTATCTTAGGTCAATCTCGAGCTTATATCCACAAAACTAGGATCCCTTCGTATAAATTCTTTCCAACACTTCTTGTACCGTCCTCTCCCTCTCTTAGTCGGCTCATCATCCCAATACTTGCATCGCTTAACTGGTGCATCCGATGATCTTTGCAAATGATCAAACAATCTTAAGCGATTTTCTCGCATCTCATCTCCGAATCTAATCTTTACGTGTGTGTATGTGTATGTCCACACATCCACCTTAGCATTTTCATTTCTGCTACAGCCATTCTCTGCACATGTCTATTTTTCACATGCCAACATTCAGATCCATAGAGCATAACATGTCTCATGGCTGCTTTGTAAAATTTTTCTGTGATTTTTAAAAGAATTTTCTTATCACAGAGAACAGCAGAAGCTCCTCTCCACTTTAGCCATCCTGCATTTATTTTATTGGTAACATCTCCATCAATTTCCTCATCCCGTTGCAAAATTATTTGATAATTTTATCATGATTAAGAGATCTCGCCAGATGCGAGGGACTTGGATAGGAATCGCAAAGATCGCGTGGGATATGAGAGAGATGAGATAATTCTCAAATTTAATTTCAACTTGAATTGTCTTTACAAATGACTACCGTCTCCTTTATAAGGAGAGGGGGGATTACAAAAATAGTAAGGAAATCAAATTTCAAATCTAATTTATCCTAATTGACCCTAACCGACTAATTAATTTGATTTGAGATCACATACTATCTATTTATTTTAAATAAAATTGCAAAGATCCAATTAACCGTAAATTAAAATTGGTCTCTAACTAATGGACAAAAATTAAATAGGACCCTATTTATTTGCTCCACGCAGCATCACTTACAAATATACTCTTTAAGAAAGATAAAGAAAGAAGATGTAAATACAAATGTCAACAACGTGTCGGTGCAGTTAGCCATCCTATAGGCATCAAAATCACAAATATAAAGAAGATTGCCAAGGCAGAAAAGATTGATTTCAAAAACACCAAGAGACCGCCCCTAGCAGCACTTCGACACCCAATACTGGTGTCTTTTCTCAAACATTCCAACGGGAAATCCCAAGAGATTGCACTTACAATAGTTCCAGTTACAGGCAAAACCATGTACTGACTACTGGGGAACAAGTGACCCCTTAGACATAAGTGTAACCTCACAGAAATATGCTTCCAATCATCGAAGGCAAAACGGTACAAAACTGGATCTTTTAACCCCAATGCCTCCCATATCATCAAGAAGTGTCTACAGGTAGGTCACACATGGTACTTGATCCTTAAATGATGAAAAAATGTCGTAAACATTCTGCAAAAATCCAAATTTCTCCAAAGCGTCCAAGCCCTGATCACCTCCAACCAAAATCCGAAACAAGACACAATGTTCATGAAATAGGCCACATATGCCCAAGCGGCATGCCGACCGCACCGATTTCATGAATTAGTGCATTATGTGCCCTCCCCGCATATGCCCCATATATGCCCCGCGTACTGCTCCAACAGCTCCAACTTTTCAACCTCATTCAGGTCCTTAATTCTGTAGCTCTGCCTCTTCCTTCATTCAATTGAAAGAATATGGCATGCATTTGTATACAATTGCAATGCATTATACCATTATGTATATGCAATGTTTTATGTTTTACTCATGTATTGTTTTCACAAGTATATGCAATGTATCGTCAAATATTTTTATATAAGCCGATTGAGTTTTTGCTCATGTAGTGCATGTATGTGTATTGAAGTTTTGTTATGACGGATCATCTAATATGTGGAGTTTGGTAGATTTTTTTGTGATTAAATAAGAGGCAATTAAAAGTATATACACACCCATCTAACATGAACCAGTTTTCTTAGACTTTTAACTCCATTTAGATACATTAATTCAGTGATAATGTTATTCATAGATATTTATTTATTTTTAAATTAAAAATTAGAAAACCGCGTAGAAACGCATATACCCCGCATTTGCCCCCGCATACCGCTTATTCAGTATTCGGTGACATGTCCGAACGCATATGCATACCGCTTTCCTGAACCTTGACAAGACATGTTCCCAAGTTCCAATTGTAGCCCTAGTAAAGGTGTCAACACCAAGGACAGGTAGCTTGGCACACACCTATTATACCCTTGTTGCGGCAAAAACCAACCACCTTATAGTTTGCCATTAACCAAAAAATAGGAGATGGTTAACACGCTTCATTCATGAAAACACATGTTAGGATATCCTAACTTGTGCGAAGTAAGCCCTCAGTGGAAAAGCCAACCTTCCAAAGGCAGCCCTCACTGGCTAGCTTCTCCCAAAATGCAGATATATCCAAAGAGATCACAAAATTATTTAATAATGATAGACAATAATAAGCCCTAAATGGAAAATCCATTATTTCATGAATCACTGTTGTTTAATCTTGTGATTGGTTACAAAACCTTTCATATCTTTGGATTTCTACTAACCTCGAGTTATCATCCTTTTTTTCTGGAGCTGCCTTTATCTCTTTGGATTTCTGCTAACCTCGAGTTATCATCCTTTTTTCTGGAGCTGCCTTTAACTCTTTGGATTTCTACTAACCAAGATTTATCATCCTTTTTCGAGAGCTCCCTTAACACTTTGATTCCAGGTAAGTTTCTGTAGGAGAAGTCTAGTTTTTATCAGCTTAACCGATCCCTTTGTTCTTGTTGGCTATAGGTAGTTCAATTGAAAGAGGCAATGACTTAGTCTGGTACTTAATCTAAATCCATTTATATGATAATGGCAAAGATCTTGGATATTGGGCTTAAAGTGCTCCTGCATGATTTGGTGTCTTCATTACAATTTATTTTTATTAATGTATATCATTACAACAACAGTACCCACTTAATGGTCTAGTGGTAGTACAGTGTGTCTACCATACAAAAGACCAGGGTTCAAATCCCACTCTTGCATGGGTTGCGTTAGGTAGTCGACGGCCAGCATAAAAAATAGTCGAATCTTTCAACATGGGTTTGTTCAAGAATCCATGTAGCCGACCCTACTTATAGTGGGAAAAGGCTTAGTACATTTTTTATCATTACAACAACAAAGCATTTTCCCAAAATTAAGTAGGGTCAGCTACACGGATTTTTTGCCTCCATTCAGATCTATTTTGGGTCATTTTCGTGCTTAAATCCAAATAACTAAGATCCTTTCGGATAATCTCATTCTAACACTTCTTGAGCCTTCCTCGCCCTCTCTTAACCGGCTCAACATCTCAAATTTCACATCTTCTAACGGGTGAATCAACCGACTTCCTTTGCAAATGGTGTTGGGGACGGATCCGATCAAGCACCACACGACCAGCCACATTGGCAATGCTCTCCACTTGTATTCAACCAATCAATCTTCACAGGATAAATGTCAACAAATGGTCAAACCATCTTAAGCATAACCATGAGTTATAGAGTTAGGGGCAGCTCCAGAAAAAGGATAGTAACTCCAGGTTAGTAGAAATCCAAAGATATAAGGTAAGTGTCCGTAACCAATCACAAGATTAAATAGCAGTGATCAACTTTTTTGAGTCAAAGCAGGGATCAACTTTTATCTTCATTTCATTGGGTTGACAAGGTTGTTAGGAGATAGAATATGAAAGAACTTTGGGCAGTCAACAAGGCAGGATTTGACATCTCAAATGGGTGCAAATGCAATTAAGTTTCTTTCTCTTAATCACAATGTTATTTAGCGAAATTGGCAGTTGTATTGATCCACACCAAAAATTTGTGTGTGTGCTTTGGACTGTCTACACTTGCTTTTTCTGAGAGTACATCAAGGTGTGTCTTTTGCAAGTACATTATATACTTCTACACCCATACTTGTAGCATTTACAATGGAGAGCCTTTTTTTCATGCTCATGTGGTCATAATGTTATTTAGCAAAACAGATTCTCCTACCACCATGCAATACATAGAGATACTCATGATTCAATACATGCAGCTCGTGGTGGTGTAAGACTACAGTAAATTATTTAAATTATTTCAAACTCCTTTAAACTATAGGCTTTTTAAAGGGTCAAAACTCACAGGACAAATAGGGAAAAAATTGAGAAACATGCCCTGCCAAATTTATCCGAAGCTAACGATGAAAGAGGTTCAAGGTGAGAGGGATGAGGTTTTATGTTTGGAATGTTGTTTTAGAGCTTCAATAAAATTTTCATTGTGGGCATCGTGTTCATGTCAGTACCAGGGTTCCATATGTAGCATGGGATTGATTTTGTTTTTGTTAATTTAATGATGGTTAATCTCGAACATCCATCCTTTGGGCTAAAAGAAATTAGTATGACTACACCATAGGCAACTTAATGCTGAATAGATATCAAGTCATCTATCCTAATAGCTTGTAATTGCCAATAATAAGTAATCAAACAAGGAAAAAGTAGGCAACTACTAAGTATAGGGTAAAAGGGGTGAAGCTTTTTACAATATTCATTATCAATACAATGTCACAAACTTACACATATTCTTAGACAGGGTTATGGCTCGATACATGGCCTCTGCGTTAAAGAGAAAGGACAACTTTCTAGCCTACTATAGTCCGGTCTCACTCTCTCTTTCAGCTCCTATAAAGTGTGTCCCTGCGCAACTGCTCTAACTTCCCCGTTTCCGCAGCCTTTGATGCCCTCTTAAGTAATATAGGTGGTTGTCCGAGAACTTATCTCATTGAGCAACATAAAGCCCAAAATATCATTTCAAAGGATAACAGTAAGGATAAGTTCCTGACATTTCCACTTTTCATTTTGATGTGGATAAGATTTGGGTCTTGGTTCTTGAATGGAAGGCTAGCTGCTGAACCACCGGGTTAATTAAGTAGGATTTTTATGTTTTTTGTTAATATTTAATGGAACAAAAACAAGTCCTCTTGGAAGAGGATGAAGTTAACAAAAATAACATTTTTATTATCGACCTCAGTTGAAGCCCTTCCCACAACAATTTTGTTTGTCCTTTAGTATCTGGAATATCCTAAAAAGCCAATATCCCTTGATGAAGCAAGAGACAGAGGTACATATACTCCCATTCCAACCAATGCAAATACTAACTCCCATTAATTTAACTTTACCTAAATAAATCCAAACTTGTACCCAATCAGCTTATTCAAATTACAAATATACATTGCATTACACTTCACAAGAATGAAAAGATAAAGTAAGACCCCCTTCTAGAATCAAGAGAAAACGAGACCTAAAAGCCAGTTGCATTAATGTACAAATGAAACACCTTGTATAACAGCCAACATTATAACCTTCTTCCCGTAATATATTGTGTTGGAGTATTTGTTATATGTGTCACATGTATGGGAGATGGCTAAATGGATCTCTCTAGGATCCATTTACCCCATCCAATCTTTAGTCCCGCATCTACCAGTTTGGAGATGTGGAGACTCCGTAGGTGCTATATATAGAGCCCCACACCCCTATAGTCAGATGAGAAAAAGGAATTCAATATCCGCCCCTTTGAGGGCTTCTTCCGTGGTTTCATCACACTCCCTGAGGAGTAGGGTTCCACGTAAAAATTATTGTGTTCTTCAATTTCTTTATCTTTATTTCTGATTCCGCTTCCGTTTCCTATTATTCTAACATGGTATTGAAGCATGTCGATTCTCGAGGATTTTTTTCCTTTTTAGTTCTTGTTCGAGATTCGAGATTTGTTTTAGGGTTTAATTTGAAACCCAGATTCTTCAACATTATCAACATGTCGATTAATTGTTCGCTCGTAAAGATTGATGTTTTGAAGATCTTATCAAGAAGTTCTAGCCTAATCAAGATCTCCAGGCCACAAATGGTCATAGAAGGCACGTGGCATCTTCCAAGGTTTCCAAACCAGATCACGCGGCTGCTGCAGCCTTTCGAGCTCCATCTAAAGACCAAGCGCGCAGGCGACGCGCAAGTGTCCAAGAACGATGCCCCTCTTCGCTCTCGCGCATCTGGACCCCAGCCCTAGCCCTAGCGGTAGGACGCATACTCCGATCTCCAGCGACAATCCCAGCATGGTGGCGCGCACCCAAGCGCCTGAAGGCCCAGGCGCAGCCCCAACGCGCCACCCTCCAGCCCCTTTTACAGTCCAGGCGATCGCGAGCAGCATCGCCTTCCTTGCAATCCATGTCTGAAGAGGCGGCACACACCCAATTGGCCAAGGTGGTGTGACCTAGCTGCACCTCTCCCGCAGCTGCAAGCGATGCGGCACTCCCCGCATCTCCAGGCCGATCCAGACCGGCCCCAGTCGTGGCTCCACGTGCAGGAGGCGCGTAATGCTCTCGAGAACTCTTGTTCGAAGAAGTCCCTCCTCCGCGCAGAACGGCGCCGCTCGCGCGAGAAAATCCAGGCCTTATCCAGGATGTGTCTCCACCCCACCAGCGGCGGCGGCGTCATCTTGATGCTCTGATCGAGGGGAGGCGGCAACCCTAGCTGGAAGCCCCATCGCAGCAACGGGCGAAGAGAAGGGTTCCCTTGGGAACCCTAATAAAGCCCATGTCCATATAAAAAGAAAAAAAGATTTTTTTATAAACTCAAATGTTGGTTTTTTAGCCCAAATGTGGGCTGCAGAAAATAAAAAAGGGGAGAGGGGGAAGGAGAAAGAAAGAAAGAAAAAGGGGGCATTCAAAAAAATTGTGAAAGGGAGAGATGGGTCGAGAGCCTAAAAAATCTTTTGAGGAAAAAAAGGAGCGCGTACAAGAAAAAGCTATACGCAAAATATTTGCAAAAGAAAGAAAGAAATGAATGAATAGCAAAAAAATGATGGAAAGGCTTATTAAAAAAATATTGGGACGGCTATTAAAAAAATGGAATAGCCGAGAAGAGAATTTTCAAGAAAAGACGAAAATGTGACGGTTTATTTTGTTTTGTACCCCCATTTTATTGTCTTCTCCCAACATAGTCGATGTCATGTATTCCGACTAGTATGGGAGAAAGGGGGAGTATTATGTATAGAGTCACAGGTCTGTTACAGATTCATATGTGATATCCCAGACAAATTAGTGTTTCAGACTCTACAATTATGTAGATGAAGATTCTACATGCACAGTTTCAGACTCGACGTTCAGATTCCGAGTCCACAGTTTGATGCGCAGGTTCAGACTCGATGTTAGTTGGCTCCGAGTTTTCAGTTCAGACACGCACATGTATGCAGTCTTTTCATATGAGCACGTGTTTGCCATCTTTTGTAGTGGTTCCCATCTTTTCTTGTTTTGTCGGCTAGAGATTTCATGTGAGCCATAGGGGCTCTAGAGTATAGGACCATTCCCTATGCCATGTGGGCCAGGGTTTTCATGTGGTAGCATAGGTACTCCAGAATAGAGTATCATTCTCTGTGCCAGATGGGAGAGACTCAGTTCTCCGACGAGGAAATTATTTCAGACTCCATTCTCCAGCGACTTTGGACTCCGACGAGGATTGCACTCCACGGCCTTTCAGTTCGGCCCTTTTTAGAGATATAGCAGTTCTCCACATGTTGTGGCGGGCCAGAGTACTCTGACGAGGAGACTCATTTCCAATTGCAGTGACTCTGACAGACGGAGTTCATAGCACATGCTCTCCAACGAGGAGATTCAGTTGACTTACACTACAGCCTGTTCGTCCTCCTTACATGCACGACATGAGAAACAACGTCTTCGACAGTAGCTGACAATTGTATGCGTTGAGTTGATATTGTCTGTAGTGTCATGTAGCGTGAGTTGAATTCCTTTATGTTTGTCCAAGTTGAGCATTGCATGCTCCAGCTTGAGGGGGAGTGTTGGAGTATTTGTTATATGCATCACATGTATGGAAGATAGGTAAATGGATCTCTCCAGGATCCATTTATCCCATCTAGTCTTTAGTCCCACATCTACCAGTTTGGAGATGTAGAGACTCCGTGGGTGCTATATATAGAACCCCACACCCCTGTAGTCAGATGAGAAAAAGGAATGCAATATCTGTCCCTTTAAGGACTTCTCCCGTGATTTCATCCCGCTCTCTAGGGAGTAGGATTTCACGTAAAAATTCTTGTATTCTTCAAATTTTTATCTTTATTTCCGATTCTGCTTCCGCTTCCTATTTTTCTAACCTATTGAAAACAAAAGCTGTGGTCGATCTCGTACCCTTTGTTCCAGCAATATGTACAGCCTACATTAGCATATAACTAAATGAGAACAAAAGGTCGTATTCCGACAAAAAGAGCATGTAATCAAGTATACTACACTGAATAAGAATCTGAACAATTCCAAAATCGCATCTTTTCACCATAAAAATCACGTAACAACAAGTCTATCGGAAAGCCGATTGCAATCACGAGACATAAATAAAAAAAACGACATTTTTCACCTTGAATCGGAGATGGGGATCGGCGAGTCGGCGGAGGAGGCGGCTCCGCGCTCTTGGGGACGCCGATCCTCTCGTAGTTTTTTAGGCTCTCCGTGTACTCCACGAGCTCCCCGATCTCCACGTCCACGTTCGAGCACATCCGCCGGAAATCTAATCTCCCCATTCCTCGCGCGGCGGAGAGTAACGGGAAGGGGAAGGGGAATGGAATCGCCCTCATCTGCCTTCAGCTCTCACCGCCGATTATCTTTCCTTCTCGGATGAAAAAAAACCCGCGGGAAAACCCAGGTGAACATTCCCCTATGGGACAATTACATAATGCCCATAAAATATTCTCCAATTACAACTCAACTCATGTGTATACCTTATTACACCATAATCCCTAAGGGTGTGTTTGATTACCGGGTTACCCAAGGATAAACTGGTGGGGGTAACCCATTTTTGTGTTTTGGTATTTAGATAGAGGATTTTGGGTTGAGAGGGTTTGTTGTGATTAGACCTGGCCATTGGGTCGGGGGCCCACCCGCCCAGCCCGCCCAGCCCGTTTATGGGCCGGGCTTGGGCAAGCGATTTTGAAAATGGGCCGGCCCGGCCCGGCCCGCTCTTTGGCCCGCCCGTCAATTGGGCGGGCCATGGGCACGTGTCATAAAATTCGTCTCGGCCCGGCCCGGCCCGCACATATAAAAATATATGTTTAAAAATTATATTCTAGATACATTTAATATAATATACTTCCAATTTTTTGTTTTACATTATCAATATTACTTCTTATTTTATACGTTACATGCAAAGTAACACATATTATGGTTACTTGGATTTAGAAAGATTAGATGATGCTAAAAAACTTAATTATCTTCATAAATTTAATTAAAAAATTAATTTAAAAATATTTTTCATTCGGTCCATGGGCTGGCCCAGCCCGACCCGGTCCAGACCTGGGCCGGGCTTGGGCCTTGAAGTATGGGTCGTGGACCGGGCCGGACCGGGCCTTGGACAAGGGGTTTTGAAACCTCGGCCCGGTCGGCCCGGCCCAGCCCGAACTTTGGCCAGGTCTAGTTGTGATGTAATTGTATTGAAGTTTGGAAAAGCGGGTAGTTATTGTGATGTGATTGTATTGAAGTTTGGAAAAGTGAGTAGAAGTTGAGTAGTTTATAATTTTGCAATTTTTACACCCATAATCCTGAGTAATTTCGAAATAACATTCATAACCCTGCATAATCATGGATTACATGAGAAACCCTGAATAGTCACTCCGTCTCACACCTATAACCCTCTGTTAATTTAATATGTTAACTCAATCATATATATGAGTTAATCTAACTCATCCTCAATCCAACGGTTTGGAAATAAACAAAAATTATCCCTCTCCCTTTACCCTCCCCCTCACCCTCCATCCACCTCAACCTCCCCCCTCCGGCCTCCTCCCCTTCCCCCATCGTCGACCGATCATCTCCCTGTCAACCTCTCCCTTCCGACCTCGCACCTTAACCTGCAGGGACGACACGATTCGAGCGGCGAGCCAGAGGTGGTTGGCGGCAGGCTTCGATAGGGATACGAGAGGAGGAGGCGGTCGGGTGGGTTTTGGGGGTTCCAAAGGATGAGCTCTGGGAACTCGGGCGCTCGAAGGTCGACGCAGGCGGGGAGGGGCTCAAAGTCTAGTTAGAATGAATCGCAAATTCCAGTTCAAATCGAACTTTCACTGGTCAAAGATATGGGGGCCCTAGAAAAGTCCTACCCTCCTACTATTGATAATTAAAAGAATGAGAAAGGCTTTTCCAGGTTAGACCTCTCCAGCTCAGCTGGGCTAAGGGGACCTGGATTCTCCCGTGATCGGCACCTCCGAGGAGTGATTGCCAGGCTTGATCAGCAATCAGAGGAAAGAAGTCTATCTCCACCATCTTTGCTTCTGTGCCTCTGGGCACGTCGAGGCTAGACGATACCTTGACCATGGGAACTGCCCATTTGCGTCGATCCGGATCTGAGAAGCTGAAGCAGAACTGAGGGACGAGGAGAAGGTGCGAGGAAGCAAAGTTAGCGGGAAGGCTAAGAGAGAGAAGGGATGCGACTGAGAAGCTAAGCTCTCTTCCCCTGGGAAGTGTGTAGATGTCGACTTATATACTAGTTGGAAGACGAGGGGATGGGTGAGGGGAAGGATCCAGCTCAGTGGCAGCTTACCTAGTGCTACGAGAGCATGCTTGATCTGTCTAATACAAAGGTCGAGCGAGTGTTCATAAGGGAGGAGTGAGGCAGGTGGGAGAGAGTACCGCGTCAGAGTCCACTTAAGAAAGAAAGCTATTGCCATCCGAAAGAATGGAATCAGTAACAGCTTGGCTACTCTCGGAGAGGGTTCTCTTGCCAAAGATGCAACTATCTTGACTGGCTATGTGCTCTTGTTCCTGGACTGGCATGACAATAGTGGCCGCATTTGTCCAGCTTGGCATTTACCTAGTTCTTGTTTACGGGGAGGTCAGGTAACTTCTTTCTTCAAGGCAAATGCTCCCATGTGCACGGGGATCGACCTTCTTTTTCTCGTTGGCTTGATTTTCCACTCAGATTCTTTTTGAACTTGTATTTAATGGGCTTGATTTGTCTCAGATAGCACCTGCTCTGGTCGAGATTTCATGATTTCGAAATATCTCGAAGTGTCAAAAAAAGCAGGATGATGTCAGTCTGATTTCATATTCGAATAAACCCTGTAGTACAAGAATGGTTGTCCTGACGGGCTAGCTATCTTCTTGTCCGGACCAACTAGCGGGAGGCACCCACCACTAGTTGAACCTTCTTTTCATTTGTATGCCTGTGATGTTGGAACCTGAGAACCTCGGGGCAGGGTTGTCTCCCGCGCCTTTTCAAGGCCGTAATCATTCTTTTGCTTCTTCTTGCAGTGTATTCCCTTTGGCTATATAATCATGTGGTTTCTGGAAATTGCAAACCCAATTTCCTCCATCAATTCTCCAATATAAATTGCAAAGAAGTAGTCATATTTATACGTGAGGGTATGTTCCTTATACCCTTCTCATTTAGGAAGAACTCTAAAATGGGGCGGTTGGAGGGGGGCTATTTCTCTACTGAGAAAGCTTTCAGAAATCGATATTTGGTGCGAAGGTTAGACGACTTAGCCGAGCATGGGAGAAGCACCACCCAAGCCAGAGGCAGTTATAAATGCTATAACAAAACATCGTCAGAATATCTCTTGAGAAATCTCTGAAGATAGAATCAGATCTCAACAAGAAAATCGATGTTTTACTATCAATCACAAGAACCTTGGATCAAGCCCATAGGTTTGTTTTTTTTCTGGAAACCGCGCTCCACTATCGTGATTAGGAGGATGCTTGACTTATACCAAATACTAAAAGGTCCACCCACCACCAACCGAGGTTCTTCTTCACTTTTTCTCATTAATTAATGAGCGGAACTTGGCATTATCACTCAGGCACTGGGATACCAGAGAGATTCTTTTGTATTGAAATCCGAATAAAATATATCACACCTAAGGCATAAGCATCGCTTGCCGGTGCAAAACTCAGCCTTCAAAAGCGAACCTGGTGGAAGGTGGGGTACTGCTGACCATCAGCAAGGGTACGAGCCGAACTCCTTGTTCATGAGGACTATACGAGGGGAGGGACGAACTGTGTTCAAGGCCGTATAGATATAGGGTTGCTAAGAAAGCCATGCCACAGGGGTCTTCGAGATAGATAGGTAGAGGGATTCCCAGATGCTGCGAGAGAGTTTGCGAGGCTAAGAACAGATCCCGCAAGACACCCGACAGAGAACTCTCGCTTTCTCATGCTATTGGGTCGCTGATGTTGAAAGCTCGGGAAGGAGCGTTGCGCGGTGGGGCAGAAATCTTGGGAAGGAGCGTTGCGCGGAAGGGGGGTGCAGTCACGCGGGGGTCACTGCTCAGCAGGGGAGGGGGGAGGGGGTCATTGCTCGGGAGGGAGGGAGGGGTCGACAGGTCTTCGAAGCAGGGCTGCGGGAGGAGGGCTGAAAGTCGGTCGCGCAGGGGGCTTCGAGCAGTGAAGGAGAAGCTCGGCGGCAGCGAGAGGGAGGGGACCTTCGAGAGGGGTGGTCGCTGCCCGGGAGGGGGGGTCGCTGCTCGGCGGCGGACTTCGAGCTCTGCTCAGGGGAGGGGGCTTCGAGCAGTGAAGGAGAATCTCGACGGCGGCAAGCTTGGAGCTGCTAGGGGACGGGGCATGGTTTGCAAATAGGAATAAGTTTTAGGGGCAGTTATGTCTTTTTCGATGGAAACCGTCACGTACAACGGATATCCCAAACAGAATATAACACGAGGTTATGCCATGTAAGAGTTAAGCATTAACCGCGATTATGCAGGGTTATGAATGTTATTGCGAGTTACTCAGGGTCATGGATGTAAAAGGCCCTATAATTTTTAGATGATATGATTGTATAATATATTGTTTTTTTGATGGAATAGATGAAAGAGAAATGATTTATTTAATATATAAAAAAGAGAGTGAGAGTAGACCCCACAAGTGAGAGAAAAAGGAGGTTTTGGGGGTAAACACCCGATCATGTTTGTTACATTCTGAAGATGGGGCCTCTGATTGAAATTCGACGCATATATGGACCCTCTTTTGTAAGTTACCATTTTTTAAACAAACCAACACACTCATCAAACATTCATTTCCATTCGATCCCCCAAAACCCCATTATAACATAGAAATCCCTCGGTGTTCTACACAACAATCAACAACATGATCAAATTTAGCAGACGGCAACACAAATCAATCAAACACATTCGCAAGAAAAGAATCATCCATAGGCAGCACTGAAGTAGCTCCCAACAACACCCTCACAGAGGATCTCCAGGACCCTAGCGTTGGATTGCGGCACGCACCGCGGCACCTTGAACTGGCTCACCGCCGCGCCTCGCCGCAGGTAGTGCTCCATGATCCCGTGGAATGTCCCCTTCCTCACCACCCGCAGCTCCAGCGCCGCGATCGTCCCAACCTTCCTCGAGCTCATGTATCCCGCGTCGAGGAACGAGCGGTCGAGACGGTCCACGCACGCTGCAAGGACATCGTCACGCGCCTCACCGCTCAGCTCCCAGAAGATCACGTAGTGGCCGGGGTCGGTGGAGTTGTCCACGCAGCTCGTGAAGTCGACGACCTCGAGCCCCTCATCGGCAAGGATCTCCGCGGCCTCTCCTACTGCGAGCTGGAGGTCCTTCTCGGTGTTCTTGTCGATGTTGAGCGTGAGGATGAGGTTTCTCCGGCGCACGAATTGCAGCTCCGGCGTCGCATTGTGGAAGCCGGCAATGCGCACGATGTCGCCGAGCCGGTACCGGTATAGCCCTGCAGGAAGAACGGGCGGTGTACATAGAATTGCTTGCATGATTTGCATGGCTACACATTTGATTTCATGATTTAAACTATACATCTAAAACCCATATATCAAACAATTTTTTGTTTAAAATCCGTAATTATATCGTCTCCTTGTTAAATATATGTAACGATGCTATTTTTATCTTAAAAAGTAGGCGTTATTATATTCTATTTCTCATTAAATTTAGCATAAGATATATTTAACAAGGGACTATATAACAACAGATTTAAAAAATATCACGTAGACTTGTTTTGTTGTAGCAGTACCTGCGAAGTTGGTCATCACCACCTCGTAGATCCTCCCAGCCTCCACCTCGCCGAGCTCCACGGGCTCCTCCTCAACGTACTCCGTCGCGCCCCCCTGGTCCACCTCCCTCAGCGGTATGAACTCGAAGAACCCGATGTCCGGCAGCACAGCAAAGGTCGCCATCTCCGGCGGCAGCCTGGGATTGACGTTTGCCCCGATCCACCCCTCCGACGACCCGTACTCCGTCGCTAGGAGCGGCAGATCCCCCGCATAGTGCCTCAGCTTCTTCAGGTATGGCTCCATGGATCCGGTCATGATCCCCGTCACGTACTTGGCATTGGGCCACAACGTTGGTATCAATCTACTCCAATTGTTCATGGACAGCTCCCTGCATTGGGCTTCGATGGACCCTGCAAGATCAGAGTTCGGGTGGGGGAGGAGGTGGGAGAGTGCGTCGCGCATGGAAGGGATGGTGATCTTCGGGGAGAGCGAGCCGTTGCGGATGTCGGCGCAGAGATCGGGCCACAGGAGCTCGAAGGAGCGGAAGGCGTGGACGAGGCCGTGCGCGAAGGTGGATGAGATGAACTGGACGTCCGGGGAGGAGAGGAGGCCGCAGAGGAGGTGGCAGTAGAGGGACTGGTGGAAGTCCGGCGAGAAGAGCACCTCGTCGGGGCTGCAGCTCTGCGAGAGGGTGGCGCGCATCGTCTGCTTGAACTGCTGGCTGCGGTAGACGTTCGTCGTGGCCGTCGTCGCCACGAGGCCGCCCCTGGTGACCGTCTGCCGGCTGCCGTAGATGAACTGGAGGGCCTTGCCCTCCTGGATAGGAAACTCCCTGCAACATATAAAAACAAATATTTTTCATTACAAAATTAATCACCAGCATATATTGTAAACTTATCAATTGTTAAAGCAACGATATCAGCAGTGTAGCAAAAAAATATGAGAATCGTTGCAACTTTTAAGAAATTAATATAAGTTTACTATAAGTAATATTTGTTGGAAATTTAATATCGGAATACATAGAAAGGAATCGCCAAAATTATTCGTTAGCTCTATGTTGGAGCAGACTGTAGTGTATGTTTAAGGGATCCGCATTTATACAATTTAAATCTAACGGTTATTTTGAGGCATCATTTATATCACCGGTTGTTCAATATATAATGATGAATATTGTATGGGGGCAGGGAGCCTGCACCCTGGGGTGTAGGAAACTCCCTGCACCCACCCTATTTTTCGATTATTTTTTTATTTTTTTGAATTAAAAGTTGGGGGAATTTACTTAATATGTTAATGGAAATATGTGTTTCAAGTTTCATGCAAAACAAATATTCATAACATGTTCATCTAAACATGCTCGATTTCAGCAATTCTGACACCGTTAAAATTTGGTAGTCTTGATAGAGATGATAGAAGTCTCGAATTAAGTTGAATTTGGAATGACAACATGATGACACACGGTGATCTAAATCCCTCAAGGTTTCATTTCAAAAAAATCAAAAAACAATGAAAAATTAGGCCGGGTGTAGGGAGTTACCTGCACCCGCCGAGGTAGGCTCCTTTTTCCCATATTGTATAATAATCAGAAGGTAATTAAACAAATAATATCAAGAAAAATCACAAAAAAAACAACATGGCTATGGAATATTTCCGATTTGGAAGAAAGTTGAGATTTTTTATTCCATTACTTAAAAATTAGGATCAATTGAAAAAAATCCAAATATATCTTGATTCTCAAATAAGGACCGCATTTTTTAAAGGCTCGAACTTTCAATTTTAAAGGTTTAACGTCAGCCTAAAGGGGCCGCATGAGCTTAAGGAGGATTGTCTTCGAGACAAACAAAATCTGATTCCTTTTTATTACATCGGAACAATGAGGTTTCTATTACTATAATTGAGATTTTTATGTGTAATTGGGGCCTGTTTTGTAATTTCCTTAGAATAATTAGAAGTTGCCTACAACATTTTATGTACGTGGAACTATTGAGAAATAGTATCGTATATTTGTGTTTCTTCTAATGAAAGATTGGTTATTTTTACGACATTTTATGTGCTAGACCTGTCCACGCTATGTATTTAAAACTGCGAAGATGAGAAATAGGATCGATGCATATATGTACTTGAACTGTGCATTCACACTGTTAAAGTCAGTTTGTTATCATACTATTTCCTCCATATTTATTATTCATGGAGTTGTAACCCTTCACGGCCCGGCCTTTATGTAATTTTCCCCCTTAATAAGAACCTCTACACCTCTTGAATACATCACTTCGTTCCATTCTCTCGCTTTTCTCCACAAGGTATCAGAGCAATGGTCTTAAATCGATGTTCTGATCTAGATCTCGCCACCACACCAGCCCCTCACCTCTCCTCTTCTCTCGAAAGCCTTGTGTAGGCCCCTTCCAACATACTAAGGCCCCAAACGAGGCCCCAAGGCCACCTTTTAGCCCCACACGTCATTGTCGGGGCCAACCACACCCCTCAGCATGCAGTTGTGCCTCCGCCTACGGCTATCCAGGCGTTGTGCGCTTCCAATCCACTTGGGCCCTTCACGCTGCCAGCAGGCAGCAAGGGGTTGTCGCCTCTGTGCGCTATATGCGGGTGTCCAGCACCCCCTGCCCCTTGTCTACACCACCCATTAGGTAGGAATGAAACTGAATACGGTGTATCCGAATATATGCTTACCATATTCGAAAGATTACCAAATACGAACATTTGTATCAGAATCAAATATGGATTGAATACGGATATGGGTTGTAAAAAAATTCCAGATATGGACAAGGATACGATAATGACTTGAATATCCATATACCCTAATACAATATTTAATATTATTTTATATATTAGTTAATATAATATAATTCATCGCACCATATTATTATATAAATATTATATAATATATAATACAATATATTAATGATATTAATAAATTCTCGTTTGTTTGGGGTTAGATCGAACGAAAGTTACAAAATCATGTCTCCCTTTTTGCTCCTGGTCAAGAATGCAGGTTCATATCTATTTTCTTAAATCATTATGAATTTTGATAACAATTCAAGTCATATTCGCAAGTGGACTTTTATTCGATTTGTATTCGGATCCGATGTTTATTTGATCCATTTTTGGATTCACTCTTTATTTGATCCATATTTGAGACCGCTCTTTATTCGATCCATATTAAGATTCGATAAATATAAGATTTGAATTCGTATCCGTATTTTTAAGGATATGGTTTCCTTAATACATATTAGAATCATATCCATACATGTATTCACATTCGATGGAGATGAAACGAATATGGATATGGAAATAGGCATATATGATCTGTATCTGATCCATTTTCATCTCTACCATCAGGACTTTTGGGCCCTCCCTTCCTCCGCCTAAAGCCTCTCTGCAACGTACACCATTGGTTGTGGTTATAGCAATCGTATGGCTCCCAAGAAGCATGAGGGGCTCATAAACGGTGACCTAGGTCACCCACATGCTTGATTAAACAAATATTTCTTCTTCTAAGTTAATTCTATTGCACCACGATAGCATCTCTTCCTACTGGGACCAAGCCCTTGTGTAAACTACTTATTATGTGATGGTACATGGTACCTTTGTCAAATTCAAGGACACGGAAAACTATGTGCTCTGATCTCGTTCGTTCAAGATGTTCATTGGTGTCAAAAAAAGATTCATATTCTTATTAAAGATCCACCAGAAGAGATGGACAAAGATTACGACACACAGTATGGGGGCAATTGTCAGGTCTTCACTTGGATGACCAATAGTGTCAAACCGCACATAGCTACGAATCTTCTCTACAAGGACTTGACGAAGGAGATGTGGATCGAGCTGTAACAAACTTACTCTTTGAAGATGACTAAGTCTCGCATCGTCGATATTTATATGCATCTCTGGTTCGTATCTCAAGGCAATCCCGGTCTTGTTGAGCATTACGGGCATCTAACCAGTATGTACGAGGAGCTTACAATCTTTCAAGCAGCTTGTTGTACTAAACATGTGCAGGAGCGATCTAAATGGCATGTTCATCTGTTTCTTTCTGGACTACATCTGTGGTACCGAGTCGTGAAGGAGCAGTATCTGATGTCTGATACCCTACCAATGATCAAGATAATCTTTGGTCGTCTTCGTGAACTAGATACCACTGCTGGACGTCCCTTTACTCTGTCTCACATAGAGAATGCTGCTCATTTTGCATCATTTGAGAACAAAGGACAACATAGTTTTTTAGGGGATCGAGGCCGCAACTTTGGTTCTTGTTGTGGACGTGACTCAGGACGTGGACGTGACATATGCCTTGGCCATGGGCGTGATTTTACTACTACTCAATACCCATAGTGCATTCATTGTGGGCACTGGAGCCACCTGTCAAAGAGATGATGGGCAAAGTTTGGCATACCACCTAATGCCAACATTGCCTATGAGACTTCATGATCCAGCAAAGAACTCTTCCCTAGGGAACAAACAGTACAGCTCAGTTCCACTGATTACTCCCATCTGATGCAACTCCTATAGAGTTCCAGTTCTTCCACTAGTAAGAGTACTACTGCTAGTTTTGCTATGACTTCAGGTACAGTATCCCACCTTAAAGCATCCTTCCTCATATGTCCATTAAAATCTTCACATATACAAATCATCTCTCTATGTGGGATTCCTTGCATAATATTATACAAATCCTCTTAAAGAACATTTTTAATTCTTTCATCTAAAACGATTTACAATGCATTATCCGAGATGATATTCGGAATTTCTTTTTCAAGCATCAATTTCAATAAAGTAATATGATCTCAAATCTTTGCACCCGAACAACACCATCCTTCAAAATCTTATGAACAACTACTCCAACACCATTTCTACCCTTTTCTTACATGAACACTATAATTTAAAGCATGTCTTTTTCGATCTCATTTTCTTTCTCTCCACACCATTTTGTATTTTACAGACATATCATGAAAGTCTTCCTTCTTTTCATCATATCTACTATCTCCATCGATTTGCCATTCAAAGTTTTAGTATCCCACTACCTATCCATAACTTCTTTTGCGAGCTCTTTCGAACCGATTTCTTTACTTGCATGCATCCATCATATGAGAAAACCTAAAAAATATTGGACTGTATCCAAGCGACGACGCAAAGGAACTAGCTTGTTTACTCGCATGCGTTCCTCATGCGAGAACCTTTGCAGTTTTGAACTACATCTGGGCAGAGATGTAGAGATTCTTGCCAACTTCTCATTACATTCATGCGATGTAACACGTCGCTAGTAGGAAATACCCCCATGAAATCCAAATATCTACTTAAATCCATGTTGAAAAGATCTAGCTATATTTTATATTGGTTGTAAGCTACCCAAAGCAACCTCCCTCGTTTAGCTTGGGACCCGCCATGGCTAAGTTTCTAACATACGTAGGATGATTGACTTATATCATAGAGATCCAAATTTTGATAATGAGTGGTCTTAAAGATTTCTGCTTAAAATGACTAAAAGCGAGATTCTTGATCTTCGACCAGATTTAGCGGTCCACTAATTTATTTATTCTACATACCACTTGACTCTAGGGCCTACTAACTAAATTATGAAATCAACTGGACACACCCATGCATAGTTGCAATGTTCATTTATGAGTATAATACACCTATGGATATTCTATGTATTTGCCTGAAACTACAACATAAGCCCAGTTATCATTGTCATTACACATAGGCCCTTTGTCCAAAGGCGGGAGTTAGCAAGACTACAAGAGTCCCTGCATAACTACAAGGATTTGAGGGGTATTAGTGAAAAAAATCCGCTAAATAAGCATGTGTTGGTACACTATCTTCCACGGACTTCCAGACAAAAATTAGCGTGGAATCCGGAGATCCGTACCACAAGTTATCCAGAACTTTATGGTTCGCAGAATTTAAATAATTAAAACAAATAACATAGCATTTAATAGGCGTCCTTGATAATTTAATTGCTATGACGTCGGTAATAATATAAAAAATATGTGGTAATAGACCTATGCGTAGGATCCAGTGTCCATAACTCATCTGCTTATCCCTATATTTTAAATGACTTTCAGCCCTACAAAATCGTGCAATTACATATCTAGTCCTAACTTTTTTTTTCGCACTGCGACCTCTGTAGATCATCTTAAATTTATACGCTTACACATTCAAGTGTAAAATTAGAAATTTGATAGGGACCACATTGTAATTGCAATATTTTGCAGGGATACTAGCATAAAATCGCCTTTTTTTGGACATTTGTACGTAGTTAAAATTTTCCGATCAAACTCCAGTATAGATCCCAACCAAGGTAAACGCGTGGGACCAAGTATCCCGACCTAATCCAACCCGACCCAAGCCAGATCCTTACTTGATTGACCCGGCCCAGATCTCGACAATAAGCCTGGTCTCATAACTGGATTTGGTTGGAGTAAACCTTTTCAAAGAATTGTCCCGGAATAAATATCATCTTACTTTTTATTATTGAGGACTTAAATTGCAAAATATCCAACAAAAATAAAAACGCTAAATTTACAAAAACAGAAAAGGAAATAAGCATGAAAAGTAACCACAAGTTGCCAAATAATATTTACTAGAGATTTTTTTGCGGTAGATCATATAAATTTTTTAAATTATCTTTACGATCTTTTACACAACGTAATTACCCAATCGATCTTGTAAATTACTCCAAGAATCCTCACAGGCTTCAAGCATATTAACCGGAGGATTCATAAGGTAAGGGCTGGCAAGTTTACAGGTCAAAGGGGAACTAGATTTTTTCAAAAGCCGTGCAGGTAATTGATAAAGTTTATATGATCTGCCGAGTAAAAAATCTCTATTTATTATTATTTTTCAATAAAAAGAACTTAAATTACCTGTTCCGGAAGGCAAATGAAGTCTGGTAGATTTGCATAGTGGACTGCACCAATTCCTCGTTGAATGGCACGTATTTGGACTTCCCATCCGTAGTCCCAGAGCTGAAAATAAAAAGGAAAAAATATATAATAATACATATAAGCACGAGATGATCCGGACTGTCAGATCACACAATCTGACGACTCATGTGGCCCAACAGCCTGCAGAATCAGTTCTATCAAAATAACCAGCGCTAAGTTTGATGCCTTGCGCTTCGATCGATCTGTAAATATAGAGAGAGAGAGAGAGGAGGGGGGATGTGAGAGAGACCCACCCTATTCTTGTACCACTTGCAATTTAATTTTGCAAAAAATAAAAATAGATTAAAAAATGCCAGCGGGAATATTCGCGAATGAGAGCTAAAGAACCGGAGCGGGTCATCTGCTCGCAGTATACCACGGATGGACGGTGGTGATATCCCGTCTCTCGTAAAAGAGAGCAAACAGAACAGTGATGCTCTTTGTCCAAACCCACCCAGAAAGAGAAACACGGATAACGATATCCACGCCATCAAGAGAACTCACACAGAGGAACAGCGGACATGGCGGAAGCAGAGGAGGAAGACCCACCTGAGGGATATGGCGGTGATGGGTTTCCCGGTGAGGATAGGCGAGTTATCCCCGTCGGCTATCCTCCTCACGTACGGCTCGATGTCCCTGTGCGTGACGAGCGGCACGCAGGCCTTGAAGCTCGCCGGATCCGTCCTCCCGGCGAGCCCCAGCCCCCGCAGGTACTCCGCCTCCCCGTTCTCCTCCAGTATCCTCTCCAGCGTCTCCCTCTGCACCCTATCCACGTTCCTGCTCAGCTCCTCGAACCTCTCTATCACGCTATCCACGAAAGACTGGCCCATGTCTTATCCACCTCCCTGCACGAAGAACACCAACACATATGCAGTGGATGTCGCGGGAGTGTGTGTATATCTCAAACCCAATGAGCAGAATTGATTGCACAGAGTAAGATAGAGAGAGAGGGGAATTTCATTAGTGTTAATGGTTCCTATCTCTTTTTATATAAAATCGTGTGATCGGACGGTCTAGATTTCTCCTTAATAAAAGGAGCCGTCGCCTGCCGTAGAAATGAATGCACTTCTTGATGCAATGAGTAATCACACTTGTGCCCATGTACTCATACAAAATTATTAAACAGTACCACCCTTCTGTTAAGATAAAATAGGAGTACACGAATAATAACAGATTAGGTAGGGGCATAACTGTAATTATAAAATTTTAGAGGGACACAAGTGGAAAAAAATTCATATAATGGATTATATATCAAAAAGTAGGCACCGATTAGCTTAGAAATTACTGTTCAATTTTTACAAGTTTTTTATATACTGCTTTTTATTGAAATTTCTAAGAACTCGGAAAATCTTTTGTGGATTTTTCCCCTTACTGGCATTTTTAGATCTCGCTTTGTCAAATTACACCACAACCCCTGTAATCTTTGTAATTACACGATAACCTTGAGCTGAAGGAAATATCTCAAATATAGAAAAATTGTGCAGGTCATTGTGTAATTACAAAGATTTATGAGTTGTGGTGTAATTGCGCAGGTTTTTAGGGATCATTGTGTAAAAATTCCTTTCTTGTACTTCCCACTTATTAATGATCTACGATTTGAACATGATTGCTCGAGTACAATTTTAGGGAATTTTACAGCACCACTCCCAAAATAAAGTAAGATTATAAGGATCGTGGAGTAATTACAAAGACTACAGGAGCTATAGACTGATTGAACGAGAATTTGGAAGTCATGGTATAAAAATCGCTATAATTTACTTGGCTACTGTTGGTTAAAACATTCATGATTTGAATTTAGCTATTTCTCCGTCATAAATATGTCTGATCAGATCACCATCTATGAATAACATCCTAATACTAAGGCTACACATGTCAGACACAGATACAGATATAGATGTCACCATATCCTTACTTGTTTCAGAGTAACCGATACGAATACAAACACACATTGCCAGACGTGAGTAGATGATGATGATGATGATGATGATGATGATGATGATGATGATGATGATACGTCCTTAAAAACTTAAAAACAGACATCTAGTTATCCAGAATCAATCATCTCATGCTCTCACATATTTTGACTCTCACAAGATCACCCCCTCTATAAATAGATAGATATGACAGTTCGACTGGATGACGTGTCAAAGCAAGATGATAAATCACAAAAGAAGCATCCAGCACAAGTCGAACCAAACCATAAGGGGAAACAAAATACGACGGTTCGAGCCCCTCGACCAGGCAAATTAAAGGGCGGACATATAAACACTCACAATCCCGTGCTATATATGGGACGAAAGACCTCGGGAATAAACCACCGACGCAAGGGGACGAGAGAAGACGGAGCTGGCGGGCACTCGCAAGGCCGTACCCGCAAGCATCCCCAACCTTCCTAAACCAATTTTCCAATCAGAGAGAGGGAGAGGGAGAGGGAGCAGGTGATGGGTATCAATCAGCCTACCAAGACGAGGAGGAGTTGGAACCTGCAGATGTCTGATGCGGCAATCCGAAAACAGGGGAGTGGGTAGCAGACAGCACTGTCCGATTGCAGAGAGTGCAGATATAGACGGGGGAGAGGAGAGCATCAAACCATGGAATGGGATCCCACTGAGCTTGTCTGCGTTGATAAGGATAGGATATCCGGACTAACGTGGATCGGGAAGGACCTGTTACGTTCTTGCAGTGAATGAGTAATAGGGAAGAATAATGGTATTTTTTTGCAATTATACTTCTTTTAGATTATGCAATATCAGTTATGCTAAGCGATTTTCACTGATATGTCGTTTCGACGAGTTGGCAAAATCGACACCGATATGGCGAAATTCGATCTTCTTCCTTGCTGTTTCGGTTAGTTGAGATCGGTTTTGACGAATATGTTGGTTTCCCCATCTCACAGGCCTTAGTTTCCATCCATTCCCTTCCCAAACATTCACATTGGTTTATATAGATGTTTGGTTGTTTTGTTTCTTAGTTGAAGCTTTTTTTTATTATGTTTCCTATGTCAACATATCTCTTAGCTAAGGCCCGATATAGGAAACTGTAACGGAACATATCGCACTGATCGGCGGAAGCGTGTACTTAAAATCGCACGACCTAACCGTTATCGATTCGTGCATGGTAATCAATGAGCATAAGAAAATATCAGTTGCAAAAGAATCCATGAAATCCATTCGAACTGAGAGTTTCATTATTACAACATCAATAAGGGGATACTTGCAAAAGAAAATTAAGAAATTGTTCAACATGACTCTTACTTCCATAGGCATACACATATCCACCATAAATCATGTTATTATCCATACCATATTGAAAATCTCACTGAGTTAGCCCCACGAACTTTAATGCTTGGTTAAACTTGTTCTTCACCAGAAATAAGTAAATACAATTTTGTATGAGCCTAATGTCCAGTATGCGTCGGGGTCCATGCATGGAAATTCTAACGCTCTTTTAACATGTTATGATTAATGTACTTAACTCTCAATGGAATAACATCATTATGTGCCTAATTGTCCCATGCATGTCTAAGTTCGTTCCATGACAAGTTGCATATATGAATTCGACATGAATATGTATGTGACATATACATAAAAATATATAAGCTATCATTTTCATCATAAGGGGTATGTTTCATGAAATTCCACGATATGTATATGCATCATTTATCATTTAGATCATTCTTTTGATTAACCTTTAAATAGCTTTTGCATGGCTTATGACGGTTTATTATTCTTAAACCATTTCCCTCATCACATATATGATTATTTATCTTTGATTAAATCGTTTCCTTGCATAACATGTAATGGTTTACCATTATAAACAATTTCTTTCATAACATGTAATGACTTACCTTTCTAAACCATTTCTTTCATCACCTGTAATGGTTATTCTTTCTTTAAACCATTTTCTTGCATGACATTTTAGTACATGTGTACATATACTTTAACATTAACATAACTGTACATATACCCATGACATTAATATAGTTGCACATATGTCCGTGATATTAACTTAAGTTCACATATGCTCATAACATTTTCAATGTTTAGGGTTGTCTTGATTGTTAGATTTTTTAGGTCGCTTTGATGGCTTTAACGCAGGCACAAGCGGTTCATAAACATGGCATGACAGCGAGCTACAACCGTAGAGGACATAACTTTTGCCTCTTTGGTCCTTGCACCATACGCCTCTGTGCGGCATTGCCCCTTGGGCTAATACAATAATTGGACTCTAGAGGTGATTCCCATAATTAAGTATAGCACTTACTCTGCTTATCGTCATAGTACCATTATTTACTTTACAGAAATTCCACTTCTTTTGATGCAGTTTCCTTTTTCATGTAACCGATCTCTTCCATAATGTTTAGGTAGTCAACTTTACTGACTTCACCATCTTAGTAATCGTCATTATTTTTTTCCCAAGAAAATGAGTCAATAGTTATCTACTTCACATGAATATTGTAGCATACATATAAATTGTAGTTGATCCCCCTATTAACGTCATTGATTGTGATATCTATATCAAAAATGTTCTTTTATTAATGAAAGTATAAATGAATCTAGTAAAGATATATTTTGTATTTAATTCATTTCACAATTTAAACCTCAAATTATAAACAATTTAAATTACTCCACATTATATGCCAAATCTATGTTAATACAGAAATTAACATGTGAGAGAAGACACGATGTTAATGGGGGCATGAAAACTCATTATTGTCATTAATGTCAATCTGAACGTATAAGGTAACTATCAAATAATATCATTTATTAACCTTTTTCCTAGGAGATAGAAATAGACATGTAATTATGGTAACTATCATCAAAAGTTGGCATAGATAATATTTTGAAACTGCAAAAAAAAACGTATTCGGACCAGATTCTCTCCTAAAACATGTATTGCTGACATACTATACATGTGATTAGGAATGAAAGCTACATAGAACATTAATAATAAAATAATAGTAATATATAAATCGAATTTCCTATGCAAACCTTTGAACATAAAAACAAGTGGAGATGTGATTATTTGGCTTGGAGATCATACTCAGCATTTGTTTGTGAATTAATCTCATGTAACACATATTGATTGTCAACCCAAGACAATTGACTCTTGCGTTGGGGATTAAACAGTCCCGAGAATCAAGGCAACTAGAAAATTATGTATTACATGTATATGTGAAAAAACTACTTAGGAGATATACTTCCAGATCTGCCAGGTTTTGAACATCCAAAGAAATGAAGTAAGAAATGTGTTTATGAACATCTAACTTGAATTTTTTTGAAGACAACTATTAAAATCTTACGTCGCGTTCCTACGAGGTTTGGTGTATGTATGTGTGTGTGTGTATATATATATATATATCGAAATCCTAAACCATTACATCATTTTGATATTGTATTTTGTGCAAAATAAGTAAATACTTATCGCAATCATTGATGGAAGGCATATGTCGATTCATCATATTGTATTTCTAAGGGATCGATATATACATATCAAATTAAGTCAACATATCGATCTATTTTTTTAGTCGAATCGGTGTATATTCATAACAACCTAAAGCAAACACATACTTCTATAGATTGTATCTCAAACTTGATCTTGATTTATACGTAATCCTAAAATCGATACATACCTTTGATCCAAAGTTTGCCTTTCTACGATGTGGTCGTCGTGACTTCTTCTCATCACGTATCCGCACTCTCCTCCTTATCCAAGTCATAGTCGTCATCTCCCACAACGAATATAAATCTTCGTTGCAAATCTGTCTCCCCCCCCCCCCCCCCCCCCCCCGCTTTTCTTGCACACAATTCTTAAAATTGAGAGAGGAGAAATGTCGTGAGGGGTGGGAAAATATTGAGAATAAATATTTTTATGGTATAATGAGCAGGGAAATAATTGTTTTATTAATTCACAATTTGTTGATATTGAAAGTCCATCAATTTAGCTTTTCAAATCTAAACATTGCAATATTGGTAAGGGTAAAGATGTAAACGTTTCTCAGATATTTTTTTCAAACTCACATCCATTACAGAAACATAATAAAAAAGCTTCAAAACTACGGAGAGCCTTAGACATAGGATGACTAGATTTATGCAGTTATCTTTTGGTAAGCGAACCACACTCGCTTCTCCTTCTTGTGCACTTCTACAAGAGAGATGTCGATAACATGTCACTCTCTCTACATAATGCACATCTTGAGAATAAGTGGGGCTTCATCACTTGGCACTACCCCTTCCCTCGAACATGTAAACCATGCTCAACATCATCGTTTCACGCATCACCACGTGTGCTCCCTTACTTGCTCCGTTGCCAACTGCCATTAGCATAATCTTGTGACGCCTTTGGTCAATTTTCCAAGCAACCACCATCTCACTGCTTATGGGATTGCACATCTGACGCATCCCCATCCTCTTTGAAATTGCCATGACCAATTGCATCATGTTCATCTAACAATGTTGAACCTATCCATGTTACCAGTTGTTGTGTTACATCCCGATATCGACCCAATTTATAAACAATGTAGTGTATGCAATCCATTCCAAGCAGGGTTCAAACAATAGGTCCGGATCGGTCGGTCGAATCGGTTGGATTGGGAACCGGTCTCGACTCGGTCGATTCATCCGATTTTATGTAATTAATGTAAAAAAGGAAAATAAAAAACTGGGTCCGGATTGACCCCGATTGACTCAGTTTCAATGGTTTAATATATTTTCGAAAAATAAAGGTTTAAATAAAGAAATAATAGAGTTTTTATCACGTGTGTCCTTCTTAACTTCTGCAATTTCAGATATGTTCCTCTCTTTTTTGGAATATAACTCGTGCGACTACTTTCTTAGAATAATTTTCTAGAAGCAACTATAAATAAATTATTGTAATATTATATTCATATATAATGTTAGAAAATGTGACTATTTTTGCAGAGTTTTACTTATTTTATTGAAAGATTTGACATTTAAAATGACTATTTCATTGATATATAAAGACATGTTTACATATATGTATTCAGTTTTATCGGTTCCAAAAACCGGTTCGACCGGTCAAGCCGGTGAAATAAAGTCCGGTCCGATCTTTTCCGAGTCGATAGGAATTGTCATGCTAACATCATCACCGGTCAGGACCGATGATTCGAACCGATTAGATCAAATCGAAGACTGGCCGATTCAATGTCTGATCGATTTTTAAAACCTTGATTCGAAGGAATAAAAGAAGGAGCTATTGTGTGGACTACGGCTCCGATTCAAACCATTCAGTAAAGTATTAAAGCTTCTTTTCTTAACGAGTTATTCCCTATTTCGAAAATAACTTTGCAAAATATTACCCAAAATGAGTACGTATTGAAAATAATTTTCAGAATAGGCATATATCGGTAAAACGTTTGTTGCTTCGCTTGTTCGAGCGGCAAACGGTATGTCGTACCACATGGACGGCAGAAACCCGCCTGCGATGAAAATCTGAGTCCCTAACTCCCCTCCTGTCCATCCATGTGGCACTACAATTTGAGTCTCCAACCCCCTTTCGTCCGGCCATGTGGCACGACAAGCTAGTTGCCATACCACGGTAAATGGTTTGCCGATATATGCCCATTTTGAGGATTATTTTCGCATTGTACCCATTCTGGATAAAAATATTTCTGCCAACCCCTTTTTATAAATGCCCCTTTATTTACCAGAAGGAAGTCATGGGTCTACTCTGGGAGGCGAACAAACCAACTTTACTCAAATTCACCCAATCCTATGTCCAACCACCAACTCCTTGTGTTTGTTATTGCATCAATATTATTCTTATATGTATCTTTTTATTTTGTAATTGATTTAAAATCTTTTTTTTGACATTCTATTTCGCAATTATAATATGTAAATAAAATAACTATTTTTTTATTTTTTAAAATTTGTAATTTCTTTTTCTTCAAATTTTCAATTAATTTTTTATAATATAATAAAAGAAAAATAATTTGTTTCACTTTACATATACAAAATTAGAAAAGAAGGATTTTTAATATATATGTGTGTATACAATAATGTAATAAAAATATAATATAAATATAAATAACATATTTTTGAGTTTTTTATATTTCAAGTGTTGGTGGGTATTTTTAGAATATATATAGGGGGCCTTTCAAATAAGACGCAGTCCTTCTTGAGTTCAAGAAGGCCGTCCTTTTGTATAAAATACGAACACTTTAGTAGAATACGTATACAGTTTGTATTATAGGTGCACGTTATAAATACAAAACCGCATACAAAAACTGCGCATTATAATACAAACATTTAAACTGCACATTATATACAAAATTGTGTATGTATTCTACTAAAACCATCCTGTTTTATACAAAAAAGGAGTTGGCCTTCTGAACTTAGGAAGAACTACGTCCTATTTGAAAGAAATCATATATATATATATATAAACATAACGATAAAATTGGGTTTTAAAAAGTTTAAAAGGGAAAACAAAGGATCTTCAAAATAGGTTTTGGGGGGGGATGTGTTGAGTTCCCTCGCCTTCCTCTGCACAAAGCAGGGATCAATGAATGTGCAGGTAATTGGCCATGAAGTAATTGGCCATTATGATGCCATGCAAACGACCAACGGGATGAGCAATTGGCCATTGGCCATTATGATGCCATGACCAACGGAAGTGCATGGCAATTGTCCATGAAATAATTGGCCATCATGGTGCCATGCAAATAGCCAACGGACATGCACTAGTAATTGGCTATTTAATCCATGCAAATGGGCGTGCATTCCGAGCCTATAAAATGGTCCTACGTGCATTTTGTGAAGCACATCCAAGTCGAGCAATAGCCAGCGAGGTGTGCGTGAGAAGAGAGTGGGTTTTGTTCCCCTTCCCTTGTTCTTCTCTCTCGTGTATTGTTCAGGTGTTGTGGTTGCTTGGTAGGGTGTTTTGCGCAACAGCCTAGGGCTCTTCACTTCGGCGTCGAGAACTCACAAAGGTGTTGCTTTCATCCTTGTACCCTATTCTTTAGTTGTAAAGAAAAGAGCCGATCCAAGAAAGGGATCATCTCCTTTGGTGCATTTGTTCTTCTTCGGTGTATTATCTATCTTTACTGTCATTCACAATTATCAACCTCCTACGCATCGATCTGGCACATCAATTGGATATCAAAGTTTCAAAGAGCCGTGATATCCAATCCTCAACAATCTAGTATCAGAGCCAGGTTCGACTGCAGTGTGGTGGTTGATATAAAGAGAAGATGGATTCAAGCTCAAGCAATCAATTGATGACAATGGCCATGGTAAAGTTGAACTCCACCAACTACTCCATCTGGAAGCCAAGGATGGAAGATCTCTTATTTGTAAGAGATCTGTACGACCCCATCGAAGGAGATGAGAAGAAGCCAGAGGGCAAATCGGATGAAGAATGGGCCAAGCTTAATCGCAAGGCCGTAGCGTTTATTCGCCAGTGGGTGGAGGACTTCGTCTTCCACCATGTCTCGACGGAGACAAATGCAAGAAACTTGTGGACGAAGCTTACAGCCTTATACGAGCCAAGGACGGCTCAGAACAAGGTATTTCTCATCCAAAATTGGTGAATCTGAAGTACCAACAGGGCTCCTCCGTCAGCGAGCATCTGAGTCGGTTTCAAGATGTGTAAACCGACTCTCCAGTTTGAAGATGGACATCGATGATGAGATGCAGACGCTTCTCCACTGAGCTCGCTGCCTGACTCATGGGAAACACTGGTGGTTTCCCTAAGCAATTCCACGTCAAGTGGAACGCTCTCCCTCAACACCGTGAAGGATAGCATGATGAACGAGGAGCTGAGAAGGAAGGAACACGGCGAGGATCATTCACAAGCCTTGGTGAATGAACGAAAGGGTCGCAACAAGAATCGTGATGATGGTCCTCAAAGGGAAGACCAAGTCTCGAGGACGCTCGAAGTCAAGACCCCGCAAAGATATCACATGCTTCAACTGCGGGAAGAAAAAGCACATCAAGAGGTTCTGCAAAGAACTTAGAAGAGAAGATGCACGGGAAATCGGTGAGGCTAGCTCTTCAGCCATGGCTAGCCAAGAAGAAGCCATTATCATGTGGGATATTGGATCAGCAATATCTCTCTTCAAGAATCCACATGGTGGTGGATTCTGGTGCTTCCTTCCATATCACATCTAGGAAGGAGCTTTTCTCTTCGTACACGCCTGGTGACTTTGGCGTGGTAAGGATGGGCAATGATCAAAGTTGTCCTATTGCGGGTCGCGGGACAGTGGTTCTGGAGATGTCAAACAACACCAACTCAATCTGAACGATGTGAGGCACGTCCCTGGAGTGCGCATGAACTTGTTGTCCACTGGCACACTTGATGATGAAGGGTATACCAACAAATTCAGCGGAGGTGAATGGAGACTCTCCAAGGGCTCTCTGATAGTTGCCCGAGGAAAGAAGGAAGCCTCATTGTACGTGACTCATGGTCGGTCATGTGGGAGCACCTATGCGGCCAAAGGAGATGAGACAAGCCTTTGGCATCAGAGGCTGGGACACATGAGCGAGAAAGGTATGCAAATTCTCTCCAAGAAAAATATCATTCCATCCACCGAAGTCCTTTCAAAGGTTCGCAGCCACTGTATGGCTGGTAAACAAAGACGTACATCATTTCAGATGAGAACGTCAAGGAGAAGACCACACACTTGATCTTGTGCACACAGACTTGTGCTCCATGGGTGTAAAGATGCTTGGAGGTGCTTTGTACTTTGTAACCTTCATCGACGACCACTCGAGGAAGGTGTGGGCCTTTGCCTTGAAGACGAAGGACCAAGTACTAGACGTCTTCAAAACATGGCATCTTGCTGTGGAGAGAGAGATCGGGAGGAGACTAAAAATCATCCGATCTGATAATGGTGGAGAATATCGAGGGCCGTTCGAGGGCTATTGCAGAAGCCATGGCATCCGCATGGAGAAGACGGTACCAAAGACCCCACAACAGAATGGAGTTGCGGAGAGGATGAATCGCAGCCTGTTGGAGAGAGTACAAACCATGCTCTCTCAATCGAATCTTTCGAAGAGCTTCTGGGGAGAAGCACTGTACACGGCCGTATATGTGATCAACCGTTCTCCATCTCATCCATTGGATGGAGATTATCCTGAACATGCTTGGAGAGGTAAGCATGTCTCATTTGATCACCTGAAAGTTTTTGGATGCGTTGCATATGTTCACGTACTCAATGATGAACGCACCAAGCTTGACCCGAAGACGAGGATGTGTATCTTTGTAGGATACGATCAAGATGAGTATGTGTATAGGTTGTGGGATCCTACTCAAAGGAAGATTGTGAGAAGTCGAGATGTCAAATTTGTAGAGGACCAAACAATCCATGACATCCTTAAGCCACAACCACAGCCTGTCGTGACTCATGATGATGAGCCCTCCCTGTTTGAAGAAGCCCCCCATAATGATGCTAGGGAGGAAAATGACACCATAGAAGATGGAGATGAAGGGGGATGCCACCCCTCGAGGAACCAGTGGTAGAAGCAGAACAACAACCTCAATTGAGAAGTTCAACAAGGGTCAGTAATACCATCCAAGAGATACTCACCCGACCAGTATCTATTGCTCACAGATAATGGTGAGCTCGAGTCTTTCGAAGAAGCAAATAGACATGGTGACAGAGAGCACTGGCTGAAAGCAATGCAGGAGGAGATGGAAGCTCTCAAAAAGAACAAGGTGTTTGACCTTGTGCCCCTGCCCAAAGGTGCCAGAGCCTTGAAGAACAGGTGGATTTTCAGGCTCAAACACGAAGCTGATGGCTCAAAAAGGTTCAAATCACGTCTCGTGGTCAAAGGCTTCGAACAGAGGTAAGGTATCGATTTTGATGAGATTTTCTCCCCCGTGGTAAAAATGACTTCCATCAGGATGGTGTTGGCTCTAGTCGCATCTTTAGATCTTGAACTAGAGAAGATGGATGTGAAGACCGTTTTCCTCCATTGTGATGTTGAGGAAGAGTTGTACATGTTCAGACAGAGGGATTCCAATCCAAGAAGAAGACTCATCTTGTTTGCAGATTAAACAAGTCATTATACGGATTAAAGCAGGCACCCCGAAATTGGTACAGGAGGTTTTGATAGCTTCATGTCAAACCAAGCTTCACAAGGAACACTGCTGACACATGCGTGTATGTGCAAGGTAATGGGCATGAGAAACTTATTCTTCTTCCTATATATTGATGATATGCTTATAGTTGGCAAGGATAAGACCAAGATCAACAAGTTGAAAGAAGATCTAAGCAAGTCATTTGCCATGAAGGACTTAGGCGCAGCCCAACAAATACTTGGTATGAGGATAACCCGTGATAGCGTGAATCACAGGTTGTGGATATCTCAACAGAAGTACGTGGAAAAGGTACTTGAGAGATACAATATGAATGAGTGCAAACCAGTTGGCACCCCACATGCTGCTCATTTCAGGTTAACTAAGGATCTCGCACCCAAGACTGAGGAAGAGCATCAAGGTGTGGCCCATATACCTTATGCATCTGCTGCAGGATCACTGATGTATGCTATGATGCACACGAACAGATATTGCACATGCCGTGGGAGTTGTAAGCAGGTACATGTCGAATCCAGGAAGGAAGCATTGGGAAGCCTTGAAATGGATTCTTAGGTATCTCAAAGGCACGTCCAGTCAATGCTTGTGTTACAGAGGAAGTAAAGCCTACATGATGGCATACACAGACTCAGATTGGGCATGTGATGTTGACGGTAGAAGGTCAACATCAGGATACTTGATCACTCTCGCAGGAGGAGCCGTAGCTTGGCAATCCAAGCTACAAAAGAGTGTGGCGTTATCCACTACAGAGGCTGAATACATGGCCGTG
Source organism: Ottelia alismoides (assembly GCA_037367405.1). NCBI lineage: Eukaryota > Viridiplantae > Streptophyta > Magnoliopsida > Alismatales > Hydrocharitaceae > Ottelia > Ottelia alismoides. Next base: position 825,889 of record JAZKJV010000093.1, on the reverse strand, counting down.
ACAGAGGCTGGCAAAGAACTTCTGTGGTGCAAAAAGTTGCTGCATGGTTTGGGATTCATACAGGATAAATATGTATTGTTATGTGATAACTTGAGTGCTATTTATCTTAGCAAGAATCCCACGTTTCACTCTAGGTCAAAGCACATTGAGTTGTGGCACCACTGGATACATGATGCATTGGAGAGAAAAGATTTGCAGCTAGACAAGGTGGACACAAATGACAATGGTGCAAATATGTTCACCAAAGGGCTACCACAGTTGAAGTTTCAAGAATGCAAGAAGATTGCTGGAATGAAGGCTCATGAAGGGGGAAATTTGTTGAGTTCCCTCGCCTTCCTCTGCACTTAGCATGGATCAATGAATGTGCATGGCAATTGGCCATGAAGTAATTGACCATTATGATGCCATGCAAATAACCAACGGATGAGCAATTGGCCATTGGCCATTATGATGCCATGACCAACGGAAGTGCATGGCAATTGTCCATGAAGTAATTGGCCATCATGGTGCCATGCAAATAGCCAACGGACATGCACTAGTAATTGGTTATTTAATCCATGCAAACGGACGTGCTTTCCGGGCCTATAAAATGGTCCTACGTGCATTCTGTGAAGCACATCCAAGTCGAGCAATAGCCAGCGAGGTGTGCGTGAGAAGAGAGTGGGTTGTGTTCCACTTCCCTTGTTCTTCTCCCTCGTGTATTGTTCCGGTGTTGTGGTTGCTTGGTAGGGTGTTTTGCGCAACAGCCTAGGGCTCTTCACTTCGGCGTCGAGAACTCACAAAGGTGTTGCTTTCATCCTTGTACCCTATTCTTTAGTTGTAAAGAAAAGAGCTGATCCAAGAAAGGGATCATCTCCTTTGGTGTGTTTGTTCTTCTTCGGTGTATTATCTATCTTTACTGTCATTCACAATTATCAACCTCCTACGCATCGATCCGGCACATCAATAGGATATCAAAGTTTCAAAGAGCCTTGATATCCAATCCTTAACAGCATGTGCTTCTAAAATCATGGCTATATTTTTCCAAAAATGTATAAGGGTCGCATAACAATATTATATTTTAAAATTTTGACTTTCAGAGTCTTTGAGTGTAGTTGCAATGATTAATTTTTCAATTAATATATGTATACTGCGTACATGAAGGCAATTAATCTAATTTTTCAAGATTTGTTAGAGATATAGAGAATTAATAAAAAAATGAACAATGCAAGAGACAAAAATGATATTTTTTATTTTTTATACAGTAAGTAGTCTCCAAAAATTATGCAAAAATACACAAATAAAATACAACCAATAGTATATATACGATATTTTTGGATTTTCGAGCAATTGCAAAATGTACTCTAGAAACTTCGAACAACATATTCGCAAAGAAAATTCCACATACCTTATATCATAATATTTTTCAATGAAATTTTACCAGAAATTAGGTCTAAAGTAGAGGTACCATCCGCTATAAACTCAACCACCACATACCTCGTATCATATTATAATAAGTATACAAGTTGTTAAATTTATAACAACGAATATTATTCATTGCAAAGTTATCTTTCATTATTGCAATTTGCAACGAATATTATTAGTAATCATTATTAAAGATTCCTACAACAATGAATATTCGTTGTCTTTTTTGTTTCCAATACCAGTGATTAGAAGGGCAAATTAACAGAAAATCAATGTCTATGATTTTTGCAAAAAAAAGTTATGAAAATGATGTTCATTGTGAATTCAAGCGATAAAAAATAATTTTACAATGAATAAAATCCGTTGTTCACATATTTACATAATATATGAAAATGAATATTATATTATTCATTGTCTTATGCCCATTTTCTTTTGTTGTAATGACTCTAGTTTGGTATAATATTCAAAAAATATTAATCGAACCTAGTGATTTTCTTCCATATATCTCTATAAATATTGTATATTACATGAAAATCATTATGCTCTACACAACTATGCATATATCCCCCATGCATTGTTTAATGTTTATGTTTCATCTGTATATATACCACGACAAACTAGAGTTATATGTTATCAATTATCGCCACAACATTTTTTTAAATATTTAGATTGCTTATTTTTAATTCCATTATTATTTTCCTTATTTATTGGTTAATAACGTTATTTTATATAAAAGTACTTATACCACGTAATTTTAGTTAATTCAATCTGTATTCAACTTACTTTAAAACGAAATGTTTTGCATTTTTCGCTATAAGAGGTTTATCTTGTAGTGATAAATTTGTAACACCCATACCCCAAACATAGTCCCACATCTAAAACTCACAAAGTATAAGAGTGTGTTATAAATTGTGAGGATTACTACTTGAAAACTTAGGCTTAAGCATTTTGGGTTGTTGTCAACGGTTCCAGTTGGGCTCAAACCCAACAAGTTGTCATGGCCGATTTTCCTCGATAACGGATCGGTGACCTAAGCTCGGGATGTTACAATTGGTATCAGAATCAATTTTCCTCTGATAGTGGAAAGGACTACTCGAGAGGTGGAGCCACCACTGCAAAGAGATGAAGGAAATGGCTACCCGGAGCGTGCAGGGGGAATAGGTGATAGGTCATGCCTCAACGAGGACGTTGCGAATATAAGTGGGGGAGGTTGTAACACCCATACCCCCAAACATAGTCCCACATCTAAAACTCACAAAGTGTGAGAGTGGGTTATAAGTGGTGGGGATTATTATTTGAAAACTTCGGCTCAAGTATTTTGGGTAGTTGTCATCGGTTCCATTTGGGTCCAAATCTAACAAGTTGTCAGGACCAGTTTTCCTCGATAACGGGTCGGAGACGTAAGCCTGGAAAGTTGCAAAATTATTCTTGGCCCCTTCTTAAAGTTCACAAAAGAGTTAAAATAGATATAAAGTTCAAAAGAAAATACAATAGAAAGGACTCAAATCATGGCGTATAAAAACTAATCAGTATAAAAGAATCAAAAAGTTTTTGACAGCCATGATATTATGCATCCACTAATTCTTTATCACATGTAAAGAAGATGTTTGATTACATCAACATTGGCATTTCCTATTGGTTTCAACTCAAGATACGAGATTAGGTTGATGTTCTTTTCAATTGATTAAGACTTTTGATTTGTGTTCAATAAATACGACTCCTAAGTTGAATACGCCAAAGCATAATGAAAATCTATGTGGACATCCACTTACAACATGCAAAGCATCTTATGTTTTATAGCATAGTTTAGTACTTTTTTTGGGTCAAATTAGAGTTTTCATTGGATTATAATCTATCAAGTTATTGTGTTTGTGTATGTACCCTTAAGCAGATAAGGGTCCTCTCTCTCTCTCTCTCTCTCTCTCTCTCTCTCTCTCTCTCTCTCTCTCTCTCTCTCTCTCTCTCTCTCTCTCTCTCTCTCTCTCTCTCTCTCTCTCTCTATGTATGTATATAGTACGAAAGGGTTTCGCACAACTAGAGAGAAGATGCGCTCAGGAGATGTCAATGTAACACCTTATGTTCTATTGTGTCTATTCTAAGTGAATCGTGAGAGGTAATCAATCTCGTCATGTTATCAGTTGAGAGATCGACTCTTTTGATTACTATCTTGAAGATTTTGAAAAAATATCAATAGGTTAGGTTTCTAAAGTGAAACCCCAAATAACCCACAATTCGATTTTGAGTTACCATAGAAAAAAGGTTTTTCTTTCGTATCCTTGAAAATGAAGTCATCTCCTCCTCCTCCTCCTCCTTTAGCGAGCAAAGCAGTTATTCTTATAACCATAAAAAAAGACAGAGAAAAGGGGATATTCGACATAGAGTCGATTGACTCAGACGAGAGATTGTGATCGTCCGACCAGAGAAGAGTGCTTGATTAGTCAGAGGGAAGAAATTGAGTCATGCCATTAGATTAGGGTAACATGTCAAAGAAATTAAGTGTACATCCAAGATGATTAAGAGATTGTTTCAAAAGAGAGTCAGAAACATCCCACTATAATTACGATCAAAAGAAAATCGTTCATTCAAATCAACTTACAGCTTAGGTCAAAATGACATCTTTCATATTGGTCATGTTAAACTCATACAAACCACAAAATCATGTGCAAAGTACGCAAATATCCATAAGCTATATTCACAATTTCAATATCGTATCCAAACTTCAAGAGCTAGATCTCTGATATTTATTTCAATGTAGTTTGAAGCTAATGCTATTTAAGATCATAAAGATAACAAGATTGTTAGCTTTTCAAGTTCAATTAAAACATTAAAAATAAAATGTAGTTTAGGGAGTTATACCTAATTTACTCCATTATATAAAATAAGGATTTGGTGGAGATGTGAATCAAACTTTGATGTCAGCAACATAATTACTAAGAATGGAAGCAACCTAAAAGCTTGACCTAATCCTACCACTAATCAAGGTTAAAGTAATCCAACTTACCCATTAAATAATTGACTCCACCCATAATGGCTCATCAAGATAAATTAAGCACATCATTGGAGTGCATGTGGATGTCTCTCTCAAAGGCTTATAAAGTGCTCTAAAAGTATATTTTAGTGATTATCAAAGACAGTCATCAGTCATGTACTTGATCTTGGTGATCAATCATCTCGATTATGCTCTCGAATTAAATTTCATCGAATGAATCACCACGCATTCGAACTTCGAAACGTTCTGATGTCATTCTTAAACTCAACATTTGAATCCGCTCAAATGATTCGGTTAACTTATCTCGGAATAAAAAATTCCGAACTAAGGTGGTTGTATGATATCTATATCAATTTATTATGTCTCTGTCTACGTCATTTCGATTTTCTTCATTTTTTGTATTCAATTCGAATGATACTTTTTTTGCTTGAATACGGTATTTAAAAAATCATTTCGACGCGTTCCTATCTCAACAGAATAATTTCAAATTATCACACACATTCAAAATATAATTAAGTTCAACTGTCGAACACTTACCAACTCGTGTACAACGAGTATTAGAAAAAACACAAATTAAACTCATATTATCTGTTGACAAAATTCATGATTAAATTTAGTTTATTAATTAGAAAATGTATACATTAGTGCCCCTTTGTACGTTCATATTTTATAATTATATAGACTCCAACAAAATATCTCTATTAGCACTTGCACTCATATTGGTAACCTCTCAAGGTATATATATAAAAAATCTATATATCAATTCTCAAACTATAATATATTCATTTGTGTTCTTTTCTTCATGTTAAGGAAGGCATTATCCATCATCTCCAACATATAGAGTTTTTTTTATCAGTTGTGCCCCTCTGAGATATTACAATTTCAGTTATGCCTCTCTTTTTTTTGGAATATCAGTTATGTCCCTACCTTCTTGCAAAATTCACAGTTTTGTCCTTCTATTAAGGTAAAGTAGGGGCGTAACTGATATTACAAAAGGGAAGAACTATGATTTTTGCAAGAAGGTAGGGGCACAACTGATATTTCAAAAAATGGAGGTGTATAATTGATATTGCAATATCTCAGAGGGGCACAACTGATAAAAACCCCAACATATATAAATTCTCGTTGTTGGTCCCAAGTACTGATGTTTTATATTTTATTTCAAAATCTTATCTCATTCTCATGATAACTTAAATGTAGAATTAAGTGTAATCACTAACATTTCGTGGATACGTCAAAAAGGGCATGGACACCATTATCACAAATGTACAATTTGCATATGATATACTAATTTTCCATGAATATAGAGATGGGGATCTCAAAAATGTATTTTTTTTCAAAATGAATAAAGTAGCTATTCATTCATCAATCCAAAAGACAGTTTGAGGATATTCTTCAAGTAAAAAATACTCTAAAATGGGATGAAGGATTATTCCTTATCACCTATCTGAGCTTCCCATTGACCAAAAAGAAGATGTTGTCAAAAGACTGGACAATTGTGGTTTCTAAATTCTTGAAGAAACTTCAAGGGTGGAAAGCAAAAAATGTTGCCATTACGGGCTCAAGTGACCCTCCTAAACCACTCTCTCATTCCTCTTACCATGCATGTGATGTCATGTTTAAAGATGCACATTGGCATCATCAAACAGATTGATAAGATTAGACGTAAATTTCTTTAGGTTGGAAACTCTAATCAACGTGCAATTCCAAAGGTTGCCTCTGCCAAAATCTCTAGACCTAGATCAAACGATGGATGGGGTATTTTAAATCTCAGATCATTCAACGACGCTCTACTTACAAAATCTGCCAAACATTGTTAGTGCTACACATTTTCGTGGCGGACCGATCACCCTTCTTGAATGTCCAAAACTAGCCAGTTCGATTGTTTAAAAATATTTTATTAAAGATTCTGCTCAGCTCCACTCATTCTACATAAAGCTCTAGGGGGTGGAAACCACTCTTCCATCTTGAAAGTCCCTTTGATGGGTAAAAACCCTCTTAAGTTAAAGAAAGTTAGTGGAGGCTAGCAATGGAGGAAGAGATGGCTGCTCTTCAATCACATGGAACATGAACACTTGTTACAGCACCAGAAGGAGCATTTATTGTCAGCTGCAAATGGGTCTTCACTGTAACAACCACCTTGGTTAGCTGCTGAGGGGGAGTATGTATGTAGGCTACATAAAGCAATTTATGGACTTAAGTAGAGTCCCAAGGCTTAATTTCAAAAGCTCTCAAATCTAATAGAACGGAGAGGATTCGGGCGATCCACTTCGGATCGTTCTCTATTTGTACAAAAGACACAACAAGGTACAATGTCTATCCTTGTGTATATTGATGACATTATTTCTACATGTAATGATATTCAGGAAGTGTTGAGAGTTTTATGTTCGTGTATTTATTTATCACTCATTATTTTATTTGTCATCTTTATGCAATTTTCCCATGACCTCTCAACTCTTGATAAGAGGGCCATAGGACACCATATAAAATAAGTTCTTCTTTTCTCCCAACATAGCATGACTTTTTTTAAATTATATGTATACTTCCTTAATTAATTCTAATATATTTTTCTCTATATTGACTGATAATATTATCTCAAATTATGCTCATATAGTATGTTTATTCAACCTACCTTCAACTTACTTTAAAAAAATCACGATCAAAATGTTTGCATTGCTTGTATTGGCAAAAAAAACTCCAGTATTACAAACTATAATAGATTTTCTGCAGTTATAATAGATTTAGGGGGAAATGAGGTTTCCCCTAGGGGGAGCTAACTTGGCTCCCCACGCCATTTTCCTCAAAATTTTTCTGAAAATGAATCTGTAAAAATTCATCACTATATCCCTATACTCTGTCATTCAAATTTCTTGAGAAGCAGAGACTTCTACGGCCACTATCTAGACAATCATTTTTTAAGGATCGCAGAATTATTGAAATCGACCACATTTGGATGGAGGTCGTAGGAGTCTCTGTTTCGCACGAAATTCGAATGACATGATATATGATATAATAATGAAAATCCACGGAGGTATTTTTAAAAAAATATGAGGAAAATTGGACGGAGGAGCCAAGTTAGCTTCCAGAGGCAGTCCAATTTTTCCCATAGATTTTATTGTGTAGTGAGTATTCGTTAACGTATTCATTGTTGTCTTATTATCGACGAATCATTTCTCCATATATGTGATGTAAAAGTTAGTAACGATTAATGTAAAGCTAAAAGAAATACAACATATAACATCTGTTATGTAAACCATTGCTAGCAAAATAGTAATGAATGTACAAAGGTTCCCAGAGTTTGGGTTAGGACTTAGAGAAGGTTTGATTTTTTAAAAAAAGGGACGACATTTCAATGGCTTGATTTTAATAATTTTGACACTTTATCAGAGATTATATTATTTCTTTACAAGTTGACAAAAATAGCTTACCAATACGATCTACATAGTCCATTGTTTCCACGACAAATTACCTTTAAATTTGCACGCAAAAAAATATTTTTTCATGACTAATTTGAAGGAAGCTCAACATATGAGTATATGGATTTGATTTCTCTTTCTCTCAGGTTCGAAGGCTTTACCTATACAACGAAAGATGTTGAATAGATAGAAGTATGCATGATTTATTATCTTACCAAGTTATTGAGTCGAGCTAACGAGCTAAACAAGGCTCAGGTCGGCTGCTCAAAGGGATGAAAACAGGCGGCTATGGATAAGAATATTAGTATAATCATATCCTTGAACAATTTAAAATACAAATACGAATGCATATATGATTTGACAGATATGAAAATGTGTTATCATATCCCTAAAAATGAACATAATATAAAACGAACACGAATAAGATATGAATAATAACATAAATACTTAATAGATTAACTAAAATATGCATGTTTAAAATGATTTGCACATATGACTATAGTTATGCACTAAAATGGATATACGAATGCAGAAGCGAATGTCAAAAGTATTATTCATATCAGAATCCATATTAAAATGAATATGGATATATTCATATCCGTTTTCATCCATAGCTGTTCATTATACCGAGCAGATAGCAGTCTTGCCATGCGAGGGCTCCGCTTTTGGATCTAGATCTAACCTAGAGAATAAGAACTTTTTATCCCTTAATGTGAGCACCAAAGGTGTCAAATGACACATCAAATTTCATTCCCTTTTTGTAATATAAAATTAATGATCATGAGATGAATGGTTGTTAGATACCAATTATTCCCTAATTGTGGACACATAGCTCTAGATCCAAAGGAGACATCTTCTTATTAGAAAACTAATATAGTACTATCAGAATATTGTCCAAATATGTCCTAATAGAGTTTGTGGGATTCGAATATGAGGACTCTAGTTTTTTCCTAATAGTACAATACCTCTATCTAGTCTACAAAGATGTTGCTCCTACATGTTTTGACTGGTGCATTAATTGATTTTTGGAAAAATAGTAATAATTTAGCAATAATTTCCTTGGCCCATTGATAGTGTGGTTTATGCAAAATACATAACATAGGGTCCATGACAAGATATGGTCAAATTGTAAACATTGCATTGTACCCTAAAAGTTGGGACTATGGTAGGGGACAAGATCATTGTTGAGTAGACAACATATATGTTTACTAAGGGAGTTGGGAGCTTACACCCGGCTTCGTTTTTCATGATTTTTGGGGTTTTTTGAAGGAAATATTAGGGGGATTTGCTTAATATATTGAGGGGAATATGTGTTTCAAGTTTCATGCAAAACAACCATTCCTAACGCGTTCATCTTGAAGGGGTCAATTTCAGCAATTCTGAGACGGTCAAAATTTGGCGGTCTTGATGGAGATGATAGGAGTCTCGAATTTTTAGTTGAATTTTGAATAACACCATGGTGATCAAATTCCCTCAAGATTTTATTTCAAAGTAATCAAAAAATAATAAAAAAATGAGCTGAGTGTACCTTTTTCCATTTACTAATTTCTATAATCACTTGATGAATAAATTACCTTGCAACTATAGTTACTTTATCTCAATGGTATGTGTAAAGAATCAAGTAATTATGTATAATTTGTGTCCAACAATGTTATAGTTCATGATGAATCCACTTAAATGGTTCGATGGTTGTGCATATCACCCAAAAAAAATCGAACTTCTAAGTTTCTGATCTCACAACTATCCTTTACAACTTTACATACAAAAAATATGTGTGTGTATATATATTCCTTCGATAGGAAAAAAAATAAGATTACGTACTTTTGCGTTATAAAGAGAAATCTCTATTTTTTAAGGATACTATGTAAATGAAAATTTTCATAGTAGTCATCATCCGGTCTCCAAGATACCTAAGGAATAATTAATTATCTTTTTTTATGAAAATAGATTAAAAATCATTATAAATATTTTCATCATAAGTTTATTATAACTTATTGATTAAAAATAAAATCTTGAAAGCATGAGATTTACACGAGGAAGTTACAGTTGCGTTGAGAAGATATATGATTTAAAAAATGTAATTAATTATTGGAATGTTTACATCTGTAACCTTGAGTAGTTTTGTAATTACCTCATGAACCTTTGATAATTACGAGTTACATCCAGAACCACGAATAATGCTTAACATTTACATGGCATAACCCTGTGTGAAGTTCCGTCTTAATTCTCCGTTAACTCTGATGGAAGTCATATGTTGACAATTTTGGCCTTCGAAATACATCATATTTATAACATGATGGCATTCTGTAGATCAAACAAAATGAAGCCGCTCAACCCCCTGCACGCTCGCAAGCCCCCCCCCCTCCCCCCAACCACCCCATCTCGTGCGCGCCTCCGCCCTGCAAGCCTCCTTTCGGAGCTCCCCCTACGTGCACCTTCGCCCACAAGCTCCATATCGGAAGACCTCCCCTCCAGCCCCGTCCTACAAGCCTCTAGTCGGAGCTCCCCTTGCGTGTACCTCCGTCTGCAAGCTCCAGATCGGAAGACCTCCCCTCTGCCCTACAATCCTTCGATCGAAGCTCCCCTTGCACGCACCTCCGCCCGCAAGCTCCAGATTGGAAGACCTCCCCTCCGGGGCCCCCACACTACGCACCCCACCCTCCCCCACACCCGCACCTCTGCCCCCGTTGGACCGCATGCGAGCCCCATACCTTCGCCCCCTGCTCGGCCACATGCGACCTCCAGCTCTAGCATTACCCTCCCCCCCCCCCCCCTCGCGCCTCCGCCCTGCAAGCCTCAGGTCGGAGCTCCCCCCTACACGCACCTCTGACCGCTTACCCCATCGCTGCCCGTCACCCTCCGTCATCGTAAAAGACCCCACCGCATGCTGCAACCTCCATGATCGAAAACACCTCCTCCTCTCCTTCCTTTCTTTTTTTTTGAATAATCTCAATCGTTAGATCATGGATTGGTTAGATTAACTCAGCCATCTAGTTGAGTTAATGAACTAAACTAACATGGGGTTATGGGTGTAAAATAGAGTGGTTATTCAAGGTCCTGAGTGCAATTCGCTATTATCGACGATTCCTAGGGTAATTACGAAATTACTTACTCAAGGTTACGAGTGTAAATATCCCTTAATTATTCTTGTTTTTTTCAAAATTTTCTATCTTTATTGTCAACTTTTGCAACCTAGTAAATGCATAGTGATTGAGTGCTGTTAACTCCACATCAAAAGATATAAGAAGGGATCCGTATTTCATTTTCCTGAAAGGGAAATTAATAAGATAAATTATATTAGGAAAAGGAAAAGGAAAGAAGGAGACGTGATTTAACAAGGAGAATAATGATGGTGAGAAAGACAAAAATAATAGGTCATGTTAGTAAATTACATCAAAGGTCCCCAAATTTGAGGTCTATTTAGAAAGGTGATCTTTATAAAATAATTGTAATATTTTGCAGTCTAATATTTCAACAATGTAAAACATTATTTACACGATATAATTTAGGAAGGGAACCCAGTGGGGACGGTCTTGACCATCCCCTCTTGTCTTTCGTGGTCGTCTCTTTCATGTTAATAGCTCGCTAGAGGCTATGGTGGGCTAGGAGACAATAGAGAGGACGGTCTTGACCTTCCCCTCCTCTCTTACGTGTTTGTCCCTAGTCGTAAATGGTCGAAGAAGCAAAGTTGTTGATCGAGACAGCCACAATCGTCCCTTCTGGTGACATGAGAGGAGTAGGAACTGACCCCCGTTCTTCATAGAAGGGACGTCTTCGCTAGATTAGCAGAAGGATGGTTAGGACCGTCGATGTTGCATTCCAGAGAGGACGCGTGTCTATTGCGTGGCTTATTCTCAAATGAGATGGTGGTTAAAGGGACGAACCATTTACCGTCCCCTCTGATCTAAGGCGAAGGATACTTTAACAAAGGGTGCAATAAACCACTGCCCCTATGATGAATAGTGAATATGACCTTAAGAATATGGTCTACGAAACTTAAGTGTTTTCTATAAATATTGTTCGATCACAATAACAAAGTTGGTCTATAAAAATCAAAATTTTGAAAAACCAGTGTTATATCACATATAATTTTTATACGTATGACAAAAAAAATTATTAATTGGAGAATTATCTTTAAATTTTAAAATTCATAATGATATACTTCTAGTAATGATCTGTTCTTTAAAACTTGTAATCGTCATTGTTGTTTTTATAAAACGTTAGATGGTAAAAAATTGAGAAATGCAACAGGTAACATAACACAATAGACCTAAGATTGAATAAACTAATATTTATTGTCATAATATTAACAACAAATAGTATTCGTTGTTCCATTTTTTAATTCATAACAAATATCGTATTCATTGTTATATTGCTACCATTGAATTTTATAACAACGATTATTCATTGACTTTTTATTGTAATCATTGTTAAAATAAAAAATGATTACTATGATTTCTAAGGAAAGTGTGAAGCCTTCTCCTACTATAAGCATAGTTGGCTACGTGGATTCTTGCTCAAAGCATGTTGACAGATTCAACTATTTTTTATGATGGTTGTCGACTACTTAACGCAACCCCCATAAGGGAGACTTGAACCATGGTCTTTTTGGTGATTTTTAAGAAAAGTGTGAATTGATAATCGTGGTTAAAAGAAACTTTAATAACAAATACGATATTTGTTTCGAATTAAAAGGACAAAAGATAATCTTAAAATTAACATTAGAATAATGTTCAAATTATTCATTGTCATACATCACTTTCTTGTAGTGAGATAATTGTCGCTATTTTGATTTGTCAAGAATGATATAAAAACGACTATGTTATTCGTTGCATATTCCATTATATATCATTAACTTTCACAGTGAATATTACTGATTATTGTATATTTAAGATCGAAGGATACACAGAGGATTCTCCGTATTATTTGTTATCATGGGTGAATTTAAGTACACATCTTCTTTTTTTTCATCTCCAAACCTTAAAAATAAGGCATTTCTCCAATATATTTCAGATCATTCGGTTATGTAGACCATATCCGTGAGAATTACTTGTGTGATTTTAATAAAAAGGCATACCATAATTAAGGTAATATAACAATATTTTACCAGTTTTCTAACCTAAACTTTTAGGACCATTCATGTAAATTCATCTTATGGGGGACCAATAACGTATTTATCAATGCCCATTTTTTCGTTTTATTCCTCTACATAATATTTGTGATTTATATTCGAATTATGAAGAGATTATTTGAGAACAAAGAATATCTTTATTCTCTACCTTATCATGGAACTTATTCTTTTTCTTCTTCACCTCGTCTTATTTCAAATTTGGCATAATTTTAAATTTCGAGACGGAGCACCTAATTCCATCTCTTTCTAAAAGGGGTATTCCACCAAAGAAAGAGAGGAAAATTATTCCATATATCTCCCGTCACAATTATTTCCTATATAAATTTTAAGATAAATTACAAAAATTATGTTTCTGGTCAAAATTAAAGGTACATTTTTAAAGGATTTTTATCAGTAGTGCCCTTCGAGATATTGCAATATCAGTTATGTCCCTCTCTCTTTTTGGAATATCAGTTGTACCCCTGACTTCTTGTCGATCTATCACTTGTGACTCTCGGGTTAATTGTCGTCCATCCTCAATGCAAATAGATAGTAACTTTGAGGACACAAACGAGATTAAATTTAAAAAGATGGTTGAAATGTCTTTCCTCCTCACCATCTCCCTCCCCCCTGCTTCATCCTCCTCCTCCACCCCAGACTCCTCGTCCCCCCCCCCCCCACACACACACACTCCTCCTTTGCCCAGTCTCCACATACTCCTCCCGCTTCCTGCACCCCCCTTGGTCCCCTCCTCCCCACCACCTCCTCCGCCCCCAGCCTCCTCATCCTCGTCCCTCTCCATGCTTCCTCCTCCCCACTACCTCCTCCGTCCCCAGCCACCTCATCCTCATCCTCCCCCCCCCACCTCCCCACGCCCCCTCCTCTCCCTTCCGGCTCTTCTTAACATGTAAGTTTCTGCAAGTGATGAAGGAGGAGGCTGGCGCACGTAGGGTGGAGGAGGAAGAAGTAGGGTGACATGTGACAAAACATCTTCGAGCAACACTGGAGTTGACCAAAGAAGACTCCAAGGCACATATCAACCACCGTCCCAGACCGGTTTGCAAGGACTGAGTCAAGTACCCATTGCAGGAACCTTCTTTGAACACCTGTAGCACCATCTAGAATGTAGGTCACCGCCGCCTGGACCGCAACCCCCCCCCCCCCCCTCCCGAGGGTTACTGTAAGTGATGATGGAGGAAGCCAAAGGGCGTGGGACGGAGGAGGAGGATCTGGATGAGGAGGATGGGTGAAGGGGTGTTTGGGCAATACTTATGCCCTTCTTAACCTCACCATGGTTTGAAAAAATCATGGTTAAATTCCACTCATTGACGGCTAAAGTAACTGAAGGGCACAAGTGATAGATCGACAAGAAGTCGAGGACAAAACTGATATTCCAAAAAAGAGAGGGACATAACTGATATTGCAATATCTAAGAGGAGCACAACTGATGAAAATCATTTTTCAAATATAACAAAAAGAGGTTTGATCATATTTTTTGTCTCAAATACAGACTTCAGTGAGCTTCTTCAACCATTTTACATCGACGTTAACCCTTAAAGGTGAAAGTTCATATCTCTCCTTATTACATTTGAAAAATTATACCTCTAATTGGTAATCAACGTATAGTTGGGACCTATTTTGTAATTTACCCTAAACTATATATTTTGATATAGAGGGAGAGTAGGTCAAAAAAATTAGGAATTTTACTGCATCGATCCCTGATGCCATGTTATATTGCACCATAACCACTATAATATGTGTGCAATTACACCATAACCATGTGATTTTTATACCATGAGGGCTGAATTGTACAATATATATTTTTAATTGTCAGGTAAAAATTAAACACCCATAGGCATGAGAAAGAGCAAGCAAAGCATAAGCACGCATTGATTTTAACAAAGGAACCCTCTGGGGTTAAAATCACATCAACATCTTGTTTTACTTTTTTTCTTAGCTCTCTTATTGGGAAAATATACCACAATTTGCGCTTCTTTGGAAAGAGGATAAGCACAAAATCTAAAAAGATTTCTTCCCTTCATGGGAAAGGAAGGAATCTACACATAAATGTAGACAACCAATTAAAAAGAAATACCTTGTTAGTATATAAACCTTAAGCACAAGCTTACAAAACATTGAGAACGACGAATAGGGGTGTGAAACAACTCGAGAATAAAGATGAATGCTTGGAGAACGTAAACTTGAAGTGAACACACAAGAGATATAAATTTTAAGCTCGGGACCACTACAAGATATGGTACTCTAAGGGTCCATTGGGTAGGGGAATAAGGAGGAATAAGGGTGATGGATAAGGCGGAATAAGACATTGTTTCTGTTCGGCTGGAAGGATATGAATTAGGGAGAATAAGGGGGAATAAGGGTAGTTAGGTGATATTCTCTGTTCGGTTGGCACACGAGGAATAAGGAATAATGCTTGTAAATTAGTGGATAAAGTGGAATAAGGGAAGAGAAGGAGGAGAATAAGCGAGTGTATAAGGAGGAATATGGGAAGGGGAATAATGGAGTGTAATAAGGGAGTGGATGAAGAGAAATAAATGAACAAAGTAATAAGGGCTTATTTTGATCCCCTTTCCCCTATTAAACAGGCCCTGAGGGATGTCATATGGGGATGGTCAATGAGTAACTGTCTCCTCTGATGGGAGAGGGGTGGTATGGGGACGGTCAATGAGCAACGGTCTCCTCTGATCGGAGAGGGGTGGTCGCTGGGCGACTGTCTCTACATCACCACATAGGGGATGGAGTGTCTTGCCCAATCTATTAGTAATTGTAGGGATGCGCTCCGGAACAACCGTCCCCTCTATAGGTTCGAGGGGGCACCTAATCACTAGAATGTTCTGAGCCAGAGGAGACAGTCTTTACCGTCCCCAAAACCCTAACTCGTCCTTTCCCACTTAGGAAAACAAATGGGATGGTCACAATGACCATCCATACATGTTATAAAGGAGACGGGTGTGACTATCACATATTTGCATGTCAGAACAGATGGTGCCAAGTGATGCCAACTGAGCAAACTTTTCCGCTCAAAGGAGAGAGTTCGATAACAATCTTCCCCAATTATTTGCATTAGGGATAGTCATGTGACCGTCCCCGATTGTATCGCAGTTCAATACGGTAGTTGATCCTTTCACTTTCATTTTGCATGAACTTCCCCTCTTTCTCCTCTATCACTCCATTGTCTCGTGCTCCTAGTCATCAACCATTCATGCCCTCCGCCGCCGCTCGTCCGTGCTCCTCGTCACACACGTCTACATTCCTCACCATCGCGACTCCACTGAGTTGCCATGTCCCCATCAAGTTGCTGCAAACTCCACCTCGTAGGTTGATGCGTCATTCACGTCTTCACTTTAAGTCAGTGCTTTGTTTGATTTGGGTGAATGTTTGTTTTGAACTATATGGTTGAAATTGTTGTGAAACTTTGTCTAATTTAGGTGAATATCTGATTTGAAATCAATATACCTAAGTCGCCTAGGTATTTATCAACTACTTTATTGTGATACATTGATCAGCTTTCATAGAAGATTAAAGTGCTATTCAGCATTTGAAATAGAAGCGAATATGCATGATGAGTTGCCATGTTGATGCATATGAAGCATGATGAGTTGCCATGTTGGATGAGTCTCTTACTATCAATATGGACGAGATGATTGCTTAATTAATCTTTAAGTTGTGAGAATAGTAGGATGGGGTTTTAGTAAAAATAATAATTACCTTGGGAATTTAGGATTGATATAGGGATAAAGGATGGACACAAAAATTACCACATAATATTAGTGTGGTGGGATGAGGAATTGTACTTGATTGGCCATTGGGTAGAGTGGTGGTTATAATAGGATATACAACTCTTTGTAGGTAAAATTAAGAAGGGGTAGATGATACCGGTACGATGATGAGACGAATCAACTTGTTGAAGCGTGTAAAATGTATTGACTTTAAGAATAGATTCGTACCCTCACGAAGATTTCGATAGTACCGTCGTATTGGTATGAGAAACTCTCTAGGATACAATGGTGAGATCTCAATGAACGTGTACGCACCGACATCGAGATCTATTAATCAACAATAGATCGTTTCTTCAAGTTGAATCGCTCAAAAAGAATGGAGAGGAATGGAGAGGATAGAATTGTTGTCTATATTTTTTATATCTCTTGCAAAGAAAAGGTGCCCATATATATATATATATATATATATATATATATATATATATATATATATATATATATATATATATATGTATGTATGTATGTATGTATGTATGTATGTATGTATGTATGTATGTATGTATGTATGTATGTATGTATGTATGTGTGCATGCGTGCATGCGTGTATGCGTGCATGCATGTATGTATGTATATGGGAAAAAGGAGCCTACACCGGCGGGTGCATGTAACTCCCTACACCCAGCCTATTTTTTCATTATTTTTTGATTTTTTTGAACTGAAACCTTGGGGTAATTAGATCACTATATATTACCATGGTGTCATTCAAAATTCAACTTAATTGGAGACTCCTATCATATCCGTCAAGA
Source organism: Ottelia alismoides (assembly GCA_037367405.1). Lineage (NCBI taxonomy): Eukaryota > Viridiplantae > Streptophyta > Magnoliopsida > Alismatales > Hydrocharitaceae > Ottelia > Ottelia alismoides. The sequence continues at coordinate 808,424 of JAZKJV010000093.1, read as the reverse complement.
TTACCAAATTTTAACGGTCTCGGAATTACTTAAAATGACCTCTTCAAGATGAACGTGTTAGGAATGTTTATTTTGCATGAAACTTGAAACACATATTCTACTCAACATATTAAGCAAATCCCCCCCCCCACCCCCCGTTTTCATTCAAATGAAAAAATAGATTGGGGACAGGGAGTTTCTATTTATGATGAAATTCGAATGACATATAGGAGGGGCATATAGATGAATATATAAATATATGGTGATATTTTGCAAGAAAAAAGATGTAAAAAATGGAACGGGGGCAGCTCCATTGTTTCCGTATATATATATATATATATATATATATATATATATATATATATATAGAGAGAGAGAGAGAGAGAGAGAGAGAGAGAGAGAGACGAGTGATCCTATGAGAGCAAAAAATTGTGAGAGCTTGAGAGGAGTGATTGTGGATCACTACATTCAAAGTGGTCCAGAATCATTCCTCTCATGCCCTCACAACTTTTTGCTCTCACGGGATCACTCCTATCCTGTGAGAGCAAAAAGTTGTGAGAGTATGAGAGCCTGCATTCAGGACCACATGATTATGTTTTCTCTCTCCTGATCTTCTCTCTCATGTTTGAATCATGTGGTTCATAATGCATGCTCTCATGCTCTCACAGGTTTTGGCTCTCATAGGATCACTCATCTCTCCCATCCTATGAGAGCTAAAACCTATATGTATGTATGTGTGTATGTATGTATACATCCAAAGTTATCGTTGGAGTTCAAATTAAAAAATAATTTAAGAGTAACATACGTTGCAACTTTACAAACAAAACGTCTTTTGATGAATTGACGTTGGGATTTCTCAAAATAAAAGAGGCGTTGGACTTGGAATTCAAGTAACGTCTAAAGGTAATAAGATACTGATATTAAAGATGTCTAAGATACATAACCATAAGAGCTAAATGGAAATAAAAACTGATTCGTGTAATCAATTAAAACATAATAATGCCCACAATCATTATAACCCCTGATGACAATAACTACCTAGGAATCAAAATAACTGCAAAGCCACATATATGTTAATCTATATATCCATCATGAACATGCACATGTAATTAAATTTACATTCATATCATTATTCTCATAAATCAAGTATATCTAAAATATCAACACTCTTGGTTTCTTGATGGGATTACAAAGGAGAAGTGCAAGGAAATAGGCATGGTTTTGCTTTGGACAAGGTTGTTCTATGGGATGTATAGGATGGGTAGTGAGATGGAAAACACACATAGGAATGGAGCTTTGTGTGGAGACGGAGGTGAGAGCTTCTTTGGTGGGAGGACTGATCCTGTGAGAGCATGAGATCAGTGAGTCTGGATCATTAGATTATGCTCATCACTCTCCTCATATCCCCACCATGCACTTTCCAACTACATCTCTCTTTAGAATAGAACTTGATTCTCTAAAATAGACCTTGATTGTATATATATTCTCTATGAAAGTGTATATGTCGACCCTACTAAAGCATCATTCTATTCTCTTTGATGTACGAGAATGGATAAGACGTGGACATTGAAAAGATTTGACGGATATCCGATATATAAGAAAATTGTGAAAGATTTTCTAGACTGGGTATTTCTATGTGAAAGGATGTACAATATAATTGGAGGTGAAGGTGACAAAATACATTGTTTTTATATCAAGTAAGAACACTCCTACTAATGATTGAGATGGAGTATATGAGCATCTTGTATTAAATGAGTTTTGGTAACATTAGCATCTTGTATTAAATGAGTTTTGGTAACATTAGCATCTGATACATAAAAGTAATTAAATTTATTGAAAGATATCCATGTATTTCTGAAGAAGTTAGAAATGTCGAATTAGATCTTGCATATAATGATTTTAGAACATTTAGAAATATGAATGCATGTTATTTTATTTGGACACGATGAACTCAACACATATAACTATGATGTTACTAATTCATTATCCCAAAGGTTCGGGAAACACATTATATATATATATATATATATATATATATATTCTGGTTTTCTCTCTCCTGATTGAATCTAATGGTACAGAATCACTCCTCTCATGCTCTCACAACTTTTTTTCCTCTCACAGGATCACTCCTCTCTCTGTGCGTGCGTGCGTGCGTGTGTGTGCATCCTTTAGTCGAAGAATATTATGGAATGTTATAGTTCAGATGCATGATGTAGTTAAGAAGGAATTATTTATAATGCATGATGAATAGTTATGAAGTATAATTGATTTCAGTGTACGCTCACTCATAAGGATGGAATACTAAAGAAAAACTTACACTTATGATCTGTATGGACAAAACACACTTTACATGACTTACAACAAGTATGAAACATTGCTATTTATGTCACCGTTATTTTGTACCTACGAAAATTGATTACAAGAATGATGAAAAATAATGACAAATTCAACAATTTACCATTCGAACATTGAATTAGCTTATCACGATCGTCCGAACATTTGCTATGACAAGAAAAGCAGAATCTTGCAACTTTTAAATTGAGACGTAAATCCAAGAAAAAAGTACACAGAGGCTGCTAGACAAAGTATTTTTTAATATATCGAAAAACTTTGCACAAAGAGATAAAAGTCATGAAAAATATTTTTGAAATGTTAAATCTCTTCGATAATGCGAAGGACAGATTGCAAGCAAAACGTGATGTAGTAGAACTCGTAATTTGACAAGAATTACATCCAACTGAGTCAAAAATAAAACGATGATGTTGCCTAAAGCTATTTTTACATTATTGAATGATGAGCGTGATTGAATATTATGATTCCTTAATAATATTAAAGTATCAGTTGCCTTCTATCCACAAATAAAGTGGAAAGAAAGATTAGTGGATTAAAAAGGGTGATTTTATATATTTATGCAAGTTATTTTTCCTTTAGACATCATAGGTGTCAATGAAGCTGACTTCATTTTTAAAGGGATCTCTTTAGAGACATAAAATCTTGCAATACTTTTTAGATTAGATGATGATATTGTAATCATTTTATGTAACCGAGAATAAATATTCTTTTGTCATTTTTTGATATAATAGTATATTTAACTGTACATCTTGCAAGTGAAGCTATAATTTCTGAACATGTTTAATTGAATGATATGGAATAATCCTCAAGCGCATCACGGAAGCGTGATGATCGCATCATATATGATCAAGAGCGACTAGTCGCACTAGTGCTCGGTGCAGCGGAATTTTAAAAATATTTTTGATAATGAAACCATATGATCCAAGAACACTTCTTGGATCATTTCATCGAACCACGTAGTAGATACAGGAATACCTCTTATAGCGTGGTTGCGATCGAGCCTCTAAGAGAAGAGACCTCTTGTCTCAAGTCCGATCCGTCAGAGGAGACGCTTGCGAGCGCGGAGATGAGTCGCGTGCTTCTCGCAATCCAAGTCATTGATCCAAGCAATGGAACTCCTGATCGTCTCACGAGATCGAACACCTTCTTCATGATCGAGATGCGCCAAAGAAGACGGAGACCCAAGAGTCGTCGAAGTGGCGGCACAATGACGGAGCGACGACGAAGAGTTGACGTGAGAATGAGAGAGAGAGAGAGAGAGACGTCGTAATCGCATAACTCGAAGAGCAAGGGGTGCCTCTTCTTATATAGGATTTTGGGAGTCCATAGATCTCAATCCATGGACATCACACAATCAATGGGTGAGATTGATTTGTATTCCTTTCAATGGCCATGATGTTGTTGTAAAAACACAACAACAAATAATTTAATTTAATTTAATTTATATTGATAAATCAATATAACTAATTTCAAAATTAAATCATTTGACTAGTCTTGAGATAACGAGGAGAGTAACCTCATCCCCTAAAAAGGGGGGGACGACCACCCTTCTCCTAATGGAGATTAGTGGTTGTCCACCCTCACAGAGTGGAATGAGTTCATCTCCTCAATTTCTCATGATATCTCCAAGATTTACAACAACCCTTGTTGTAAATAATTTCACAAAAATAATTCATAATTATCTTGTGAACATTGCAATCATACCATTGGAATTATGTGAATCACATTCACAACCCAAAATAAAATGTAATTATATTTTTATTAATCATTCAATGAGAATCCAATTCACATTAATCAACAAATATAAATCATAGTCGATCTCTCTCTAGTATATTATAAATCACATTTATAATATATATGAATAATTGGATAGTGTTATCCACATTATTTATATTCATAATAATTACACATTTAATTATATTGGATAATCATTCTCATATATTCAAATAATATGAATCAAATTCACATTAGTCATGATAATTAAATCACATTTAATTATCCATTTCTCAATGCTTAGATATAATTCAACAATGTAATTATTCTTGAACTCTTTCAAGAATAACGTGATTTCTCCGCAGATACTTAAAGATAAGGACATGTCAATTGTATTGTTCCACGTATAGTGACTTGGATATTGAGATACATCTCAAATACAGATCTCATGGACCTCTCATAGATGCTTGATTTATTCAAGACCGCAAATCTAATCTTCTCATTGCATTTGAATCTCATTCAGATCAATGCCCAACACTTGGACCAAGATCAGATTACTTCTCTACTGAGAGGAGTCACTAAAATCCAGACATGCTTTATCACTCCCTCTGAATGGAAGCGTCATGGTTATACAATCGTTTATGATCACACACCCTCGGGTATTCCTAATATATGTACATCCGGCATACTGAAAGACTTATGATCAACACGAAGATATAGATCAATTTTACACGGTCATCTTAAGGTTTCATCATCAAGTTTCTCATTCTTGGTCATTGGGATTTGGTATCGATCATATGCTTTCCAAAGCATATATCATACCTTTCAAATTCATGCCATGCTTACAAAGCACGACGACCATGCATGGAATTTGATCGGTCCCAACACCTCATGAGTGAGCTCATATCTTCCGGTTCACAAGTGAACATGTATGATCCCTTTGAGAGATCGTATTACTCAAATGCCCTCATATGCACACCAGCTCATACCTGTATAGACCTTAGTTAGGTCATCAACCTATTGGTCTGTCAAATGTACATACTTAGATATATAGTAGCACATCTGTCTCTGGTCATATGAAGCGTGTCCATATCGTGACAGTTTACGATATAGGACTTTGCTTATCTCGATCTCGTTAAGTAAACTCTTTGACCTAATTAATATGACACCTCCGAATCTCTATTCCCATGCAGAGGACCTGCATCAAGAGGTCAGTCAGATATCAGCCTAATGAGAAAGGATTGTCATCTCCTACTCATGCTGGAGATCATCTCTTAATAATCATTTGTCGGTGCTTGATAAGTCCTCAGTCTAACTCCTTAGATATTCATCCAAGCACAACCTCTGTGATTCAATTATTGAATCAACAGTTGTATGATCATTAAAATGATCATGGTACATAATCCTAATTGTACAGAGGGATCTTGTAGTGCATTCATTCATTTATTCTCAGGAAGGGAGTGAAAAAAATCAATAACTTTTATTGATAAATCAAACATTACAATAACATTTATTGTTAGAATATTGGTTCGCCTCGAGCTCACATGGCTAATATTAATATCGATAGATATATCGGATTGAACGATATGACTAAGATTAAATAATATAGCCTTTTATAAAGTTGCATTTGAAGGTTGTATTACTGATTATTCTTTGTGTGAAGAATATATTACATTTTATGATAATTAGTATAAGGAGGGAAGTAGCATAAGAATAAACGGATTTGAAAGGTACAATTATGGTAAGGTCTATTGATTGAAGATTTGAAACGACTTAAAATCAGTCGTCGAGTAGTTTATGATGAAGATAGAGACTTTGTTCATTAGTAAATCATCATACCATTAAATGAAGTACACTGTTTTTTTTAAAGAATACAACAATGCAAATATGCAAAAATCGGATTTTATTACATGATTTGATTATTATATTCAAAACGCTACAAGAAACAGATGATTGGTCTCCAAAATACTCAAATGAAGTTCTTATTCACATGTTGTTTATCATTCCAAAAATACTGTTAATGGATAGATTCTGAAAAAATCCATCGATGAAACCAACAACGCAACTGTGTAATAGTGAAGGTCGAACTTTCATATGGAATAGATGATGATGATTTCATATATTGGAGATTAGTTGCGATGTGTTCTTTCTCAAGGCATTTTGTTTGGTGTTGATCGAAAAGAATCAAATTTTTAAAAAAAAAAATCTTTAAAGCAAACAGGAAGATTGCAAACAAACGAAACAATTTACGCAGGTTTTCTTGCTTTTGATAACTCTCTTAATAGATGGATTGTACATGTTATAAAAGAAACCAAGATATTATTTTGATGCTAACGACAAAAAAGAGAGTGAATAATGATGATGCATACTAGAATTCATTAAACAACAATCCATCTTATATAGTTTAGCAATGATTTTACTTTAAGTACCGGAAGAGTTTGTGGTAAAATTATCAATTAACGAGAGTTCACTTATCGATGCTTTATTTATTAATCAAGAAAGTAATTTTTTTGTCCTTTATACCCGTAATTTTCTTTTATAGATTGGCATGCCTCCGCGTGTGCATATTCGAGAAAATCTCGAACCTGGACCTCAGTCAGAGGGGATTCTTCATAAGTTGTAGGTGGCAGTACTTCTATCAAACAGAGGGGAACTGTCTCAGTGTAGAGTACTAGATCGTCTTTTCCAGGTCAGACTATGAGTATGTGTTACAGGAGGAGATGCGATGGGGAGACCTCCATGAAATTTCAGAGTTATCTTGGACAGGTTGCTCGAGCCTTTATTCCCATTACTTGTCTTGGCTTTAGAAACTCTACCACAAGGTGTGAAGGATGTCATATATTTGGAGGCAAGTAATTAATTTATTTATCATCTAAAAAATAATTAAATTTAAGTTAAATATATGAATATGTAGTACATGGCAGATTTTTTAGGATCGAGATCTCAATGTTGATTCTCAAATTCTAGGTCAGTCTGCAGAGATGGTGTGTCAAGACGGAAGATAAATATGTGTTCCTAATCAATGTTTATATTTTTTGGAATATGTAATTACTAATACTTTTCTCTTTGAGTGTTTTGATCTGCAGATTCCTTATGAACAAAGCTGATGAACTACTGGACGACAGAGGAGTTCGCGATAAGCTTAAACTTTAAAGTTAATATTTTGCCTATAGATATTAACATAACAAGGGTAAAATGGGGCTGCCCCTTCGAGGGGAGCTAACTTGCTCTCCCCGCCCATTCTCCCATTTTTTAATTTTTTTTTTTTGAAAATTTCTTCCGTGAATTTTCATCAATATATCAATATATTATGCTATTAAATTTCATGCGAAACAGAGACTCATACGGTCTCCATCCAAACGTGGTCGTTTTTCGCAATTCTGTTACCATTAAAAAATGACTGTCTAGTCTTTGTTTCGCACGAAATTTTAATAGCATAATATAGGAATATAGTGATGAATATTCACGGAAGAAATTTTCAAAAAAATAAAATAAATGGGTGAAATGGCGAACAATTACAAAATTCGTCGACTATTTCGACTAAGAACACCGCGAATAGGGGAAAAAAAGGCTTCAAGTCTACTATAATATAGGTAGAAAAATGCAAATCAATTGTGCGGGCAATTTGTAAGTTTTTTATTATTAATTTAGACTCAACTTGATTAATATATGTAGATTGCATTACTCATGTTTTTATATACTAAGGAACATAATTGAGAGCCCAGTAGGATTGAGATCTTTGAGCAATCACAGTGCTAATGCTGCGACTTAGGAGGGGAAGTTCAGTTGGGATGATGATGCCACACCCCTATTCATCTAAGTTAGTTTCATCTTTTTATTAGTATTAAAAATTTCGTAAACTAGCCGTTATTTTCAATATCTATGCATGAAGAAATGATTAGACCACCACCATCGAGGGAACGGATCCTCTGTTGTTGGGAGGATTGCAGCAGAGGTGTTGTAATCCTCTCTAGGTTATTTTTATGATTTTGATTTCAAAATCTAAGCTTATAGATTGAATTTTAGTTTAATTCTTTACATATCCTCCAAATTTCATCCAAATCCGAGCTAATTTGCTATTTTATCTTAATGGTCAAACATTTGATCATAATCTAAGCAACTTAAATCGATTTTAAAAAAATCTGAATGTTTGATCATTAAGATAAAATAACAAATAAGCTCGGATTTGGACGAATTTGGAGGATAGGTAGAGAATTAAACTAAAATACATTCTATAAGTTAGATTTTGAAGTCAAAATCATAAAAATAGCCTAGAGATGATTACAGCACCTCTGCTGCAATCCTCCCTAAAGTAGAGGATCCGTTTCCCACCACCGACTCTCTAAATAGTATGGAAATGAACAGGGGATCGAGGAGGAAGGAAGCGATTAGGAAAGTGTCACTCATAGCTGAGGAACATTTTTCTTGCTTTAATGTCGTTTTGTTATGAACCTTTATTGTTTTCCTATGCTTTTTATAAATGTAATGTCTCCTCAGAATATTAGTATTTTATGTAGAATTTTTAGTATATAGGTATACTCTTCGTTAATTGTACATCGTGCAAAATTTGAATGTTAATGGATAAAACATTCAAAGTTATTGATTTTTTTTAAGACGACACATGGGGAAGGGTGCGTGATTGTCTCGCCTGCCTTTCGTAGCTCAATGGCGCCTTCTTTGGACAAGGAACGGTCAGAATCGTCCCCTCCAAACATTGTCGGTTGCCCCTTACAATAATAAAGGTGAGGGACGATGGCAATTGTCTCCTACTGCTATTCAATGGAACAGTCACGATTGTCCCTCCTGTCTCACATAGGCCATTGGATCATGTCGTGGTAGGGAAGAACTAGAGGGGACGGTCAAGCCTTCTGTGCTCGTCTCCTGGAGTAAAAGGGTGAGGAGGGAAGCAGAAGGGACGGTTTTAACCGTCTGCTAATACCTATTAAAAGGAACAATCGTGATCATCTATAATCCCTCCTATATCTCAATGCATCTTTTCTCGGTAGAGAAGGATGAAGGGGATATTTTTGTTCGTCCCCTCAAACCCCTTTGTGCCCATCCCTTATGGTGTACATAGCTCATTAGAAGGCTCAATGGGCAAGAAAGAATAAAACGAGATGATCTTGATCGTTCTCTAAATGTTAATATGCCCATCCCTTACAGTGATAATGGCGACGAGACGTATATAAGGGGTCAATGGTGACAGTTCCCTTTACAAACTAAAGAGGACGGTCATGACCATCTCCTCAATGCAAGAGCAGAGGGAACGATGGCGTCAAACCCCTCTGGTGGAAGAAAAGGGATAGGCATAACGAATAGCCGACTCGACAATATCCAATGAAGTCTAAGTCGATTAAACTTAATACTCGAGACGTAGAGCTGAGGTACAAAAATAATTGATCGCAAAGATATTTTAGTCGACTTAAAGGGTTAAGACGACTAACCACAGTTGTAAGTCGGCTACCTGAAAGACTATGATTCAGTGATTGTTTACTTAGTGAACATAATAGCCGATTCAAGACAATATTATCTAGCTGAAAAAGAGAGATGGTCCGCTAGCTACCTCTAAATCATTTCCTAGCCCTTTATCTCGAGTGATCTAGCCCTCGCAGCATGACTCGTAATTTAAAAAGTAATTTCACAAAAATACGTACACATACACACTAATTCTTTGTCATTGTCAAAACTGAGTCACACTAACGAATCCTTCTAAAACTACAAATGATTAATGTAATCGTACCAACCCTTACACTTTAACCCTTAGGCAGGGACATATTTGTCAAATAGTGAAAGATTTTATGGTGTAATTAGACAAGACTTTAGGGGCCACAATGTAAAACTCCCAAAATACTACTTTGATTCCTTATATTTATATTCATATTCGTATGTATTTCAAGAAAAGAAGAAGAAAAGTGAGGAAAACTAGGGTTTTTCTAACCACTCTTAATTTGAAAGCATAATAAAGATTGAACGAAATTACAATTCCAATATAAGTAACCAATATATCAATATTAGCCTATCCGACGTTTAAACTATTATCCCATAAATAGGATAATATCATAGTAGATCATTAAGATGTACCTAAGTCAGGTTGCATCCTTATCAATCAAGCAAATATCATAATAGACGTAAAGATAATTTTTGAAATACGTATGATTAGAACACATGTAGAAAAAAGAAATATGTAATGCATTCTAGTTATGTTTGGATTCCACAAAATCGGATTCCTATTCTTGTTAGAATGCAATCCTTGAGTTGATGTTGTAACCTAAGGATTGTGTTTTACTTAAAAAGATTATGGGGGCGGTGTTGTAATTGGATATGATTTTAGGGGTCACATTGTAAAATCTCTAGATAATTCAGTATAACATGTTTTACAGCAGATATGGCTTAATAGGCGGGGTACAGTTTCTGGCTTTAAACGGGGCAACCCGACCTGACCCGGCTCAAAGCGTACCTTGGTTCAACCCTCCTTTTCTAGGAAGATAATCGGATACTCTAGCGGACAATCAGATCCGGATCCGAATGCAGGATATACGAACTCCATATACGACTACATGCGTTCAACCAAGGACGGGCAAGTGCCCCCCCCCCCCTAAATTTTGGGATCATATAATATATGCTTATTTTATGTAATTTTTTTCCTATGGATTTTAAGGTAAAAGTAATGATAATATTTCAAAATTATAATGCCTCATTTGGATTTTTGAAGGTAAAATTCATACATGACCCTTAATTTCTTTTGAAAAAAATTAATAAATTTTACCAATAGATAATATGCCTCTTAACATAAAATTCCTACCAAAAAATAATAGATTTTACCTCGAATCAATCTATATTGGATAATTTCTTCAATCGATCAACTTATAATAGATCCCTACCCTAATCTTATCGGTTGTCATTTTTTTAGAATCAAACTATAGAATGAATCGATCTTCATCCAATCTCATTATCACTTACCGATACGTGGTCTAATTCGCAATCTAAAAAAATATTTTAAAAAAAATCATTTATTGTCAAGTCTCATATATTATTCATTGGTCCTATTTAGTATCAAGTAAAGTGGTCAAATGCACATATATTCTTGATCTGCATGTTTTTTCTTCACGGACATTAATATTTCTTGTTATTGAACAAAAATATAGAATTAGTATTTTATATTTTTGATTTGATACAGATTCGGAACAAGGGTAGTTTATACTGCAACTAATCAAAATCCTATATTGAATTTAAAATAATTAAAATACTTGAATATAACTTACTTTAAAAAAAGATATAAATATAATTCACAAAAAATCCCGACATTGTGGAACATATATGATACCAATCTATGTAAAATTGAATAAAAGATATGGTTGATTAAAAAATAAGTTCAAAATTTACTATTGTTATATAATGAACAAGTTCAAAATTGATGAATACGTGAAAACTATAAATATAATTTGTCCATAACTTATATAATGAATATGATTGTACTGTAATTGATAGACATATTTTTTTAAATCCTCGTGCCTCCTAAAAATGTCCTGGCTCCGTCCTACGTTCGACCATGCCTTTCTAAGAAGATAAACGGATCATCTACCGAACAATTACATCCGGATCCGAATTCAGGTATTATACGAATTCAATATACGGTGCAGTTCATCATACTACACGTATACTATCACATTCACATTTGTATTCATACTCGTAGGATACAAAATCGAACACCCGCATGTGTTCGTCGACGCTATCCTCTTTAAAATGGATACGGAAGTACTGGTCTAAACATATCGTTGATGGGTTCATATTCGAAATTAGGGTAAATTACAAAAAAAAGGACTGATCTTTACATGGATTCCTAATTTAGGGACTAATTTTTAATTTGTAACAAATAGAGAACTCATCTTTGATTTAACTGAGGAGGCCCCAACGACGTCAATAAGTGACTCGATTTGTGATTTATATGGACGAATATACCCTTATCCTCAGCGGCTTCTTCTTCTCCTCTGAAGACACGCCTTCGGATAATTATGACAGTAATTCCAATCCCTTCATGGAGCTGTCAATACCGCCTCCCGGGACATCTTTGCCGGCGACGGATATGTTGCAAGACATGGTGAGGCTACCACAAGGGGACCGCTTCGGTAGGGCGCTGGTGAAGGAGGTGGCCAGAGAGGTGGAGAGGCTCCAGGTTGTGAGGAGGGAGAGGGGCCGCCAGGTGTTCCTGAGGGCGGTGAAGGGAGCCCTGAGAGATGGGGCTACGACGCGGGGGTGTGCAAGGCGAGGTGGGGTAAGGCCAAGGAGGTCTCCCCCACGCAAGCACCCTCGGGTTGAGGTCCCCGTCGAGGAGGATGTTGCTGGGCTTGAGGTTTTAGTGGATGATCGGGGGGCGGAGCTTGTGGTGGAGGTACGCGACGGCCTCGGCAGTTCCTAGGGCGATGTTGAAGCGGTCCGGCCACGGGAGGCGCAGCCGCGGTGCGTTGGGGCCGGCTGGGGTGGAGGTGGGACTGGAGGTTGCCGTGGGGGCGAGCTCGGAGAAGAGGAGCTGCAGCTGAGGTGTCCAGTAGTAGCCCCTGATGGGCATCAGGTTCGGGTGGAGGGCCTTCGCCAGATTCCTCACCTCCCTGTCGAACTCCATGCGGCACTGGATGATGTTGGAGGTCAGCAGCTTCTTCACCGCCACGCAGTGGGCCCCACCGCTCCCGCGGCTGCCGGCTGCCGCCTTGTAGATCGTCCGAACGTGCCGCGCCTTGTAGACCGTCGGCCGCCGCCTTGTTGGGCAGATTGTCGTGACCTACGCCGCCAAGGTGGGAGAAAAAGGGATGATGTTTTTCTATTTGTGTGAGAAAGGGGAAAGTGAAAAGAAATCCCTAATAGACAGGGGTATATTCGTCCATATACATCACAAATCGATTCACTCATTAACGTCGTTGGGGCCTCCTCCGTTAAATCAAAGATGAGCCCCCTATTTGTTACAAATTAAAAATTAGTCCCTAAACTTGGGAATCCATGTAAAGGCCAGTCCCTTTTTTGTAATTTACCCTCGAAATTATTCACGTAGGAGCGCCAATCTCATGTAGGAATTTCTCAACGGCTACGAGCTGAAATCTCGAGTGGGGTAAGTAGTAGTACAGTTCGCCACCGATTATCGTCGAGCCATAGAAGATCGTCGGCGTCGGATCTTCAGCGTTCAAGAACTCCTCGATCACGTTCAGCTCATCGACCTCCTTGAGGAACTGGAGTCGGCTGGTATACCCCACTCGATCTCCCCGCTCGGCCTCTATATCCATCCATGGACCTCGAGCTTCTGCCTCCTGATCGTTACAGTAAAGCCCGACGAACTTGTCAACCACGAAGTTCATCTTCGTAAGAGGACCGTATATCGCGATCGCAGCCTTGTCATAAACCATGGCTGCCTCCTCTGACGTGCCGTACGTGCCAAGCCACCTCCGTTGGCCAATCATGGGGTTGTGGATCTCCGCCGCCCATCTGCCCCACAGTCTCTGCCGGGACCCCTCGGTACTTGGTCGCTGGCCTGCCAGATTGGCTCTCAGATACCACCTTCGTCACATGGGCTTCCACGGTGAGAGGGGTAGGCTCCGTCATCGGGAACTCTCGCATAAGTCGTTTCACTCTCTTTTTCCGATGGCCGATATTGCGATCCCCGGAGGATGTCGTCTCCGTGGCATATGGATCGGTGGAGCTCACCGGCAGCCGTCTGACCAGAGGGTTCGATTTCGGGTCCGGCATGCGGCGGTCGACACCGACGATCATGTCTGCAACGAGCAGGATGGTGTGTAAGAGCATCGTAAACACGGTAAATATAGTGAAAGCGATATGATCTCCAATAGGATTGGGAGAAACCCCCTGCAATCGATGGATTCGGGATATCGGAGTTTTAGGACTTCCACTCGGAGTCCTATTTGAATATCTAATCAACGATCAACTGAAGCATCATCTATTTTATCTCCTGTAATAGAAGAGATGCAACCTATACCTATATGGATAATGACAGATATGGAAAGTCATTTCACATCCTTAAAAATCATTGGCTATGAACAATAGCAAAAATACTTTACAAATTAGCTTTAATATATTTATTTATTGGACAGCTTGCTTATTAAATAAATGCATAAAATAAATTGGTAACAATATTTATATATTAAAAAAATATGGTATCTTACCGTTGAGCCCTTACGAGATTCCGCAATTACAGTTATGCCCTTCCAAAACACTTGTTCTTCTATATTATTACAAAATTCACAGTACTGACCTTTCATCGATGAAATATAAGGGCAGAAGTGTAATAATAGAATAGTGGTAATGAATTTTAATCGATGAAATATAAGGGCATAAGAGTAATAAAAGAAGAGTGGTAGTGTGAATTTTAGTAAGAATATATGGACACGTGTTATTGCAAAAAAAGCAAGTGCATGCATAATTGCAATGGCAGAATCTCAGAGGCACAAGTAGAAAAAATGCTAAAATATATATATGATATTGATGTCAAATATATATAAAAGAGATATATTAACCGATCGATTTGATCCTTACTCGACTGCATCCGTGCCCTTATAGGATACTACTCTTTAGTCGCTAAGGCCCTGCTCATTTGAAGAATAAGCATTGGAATAAGTAAAATTCTCCAGATTTTCATCAACAAACACGTCCACACGACCTCACATGTGCACATAAATCAAGACATTGAGATTTGAGGGTGGTACATATATATAACACAAAATAAGAGAAATCGTTCCCCTCGAGTACCCCGGTCCTTGATCCTGAGCCTCCAAATGAGTAGGATCAGCCACGACAACTTATGTGTCTACCAAGTTTAGCCACAAAGAGTAAAATGCCATGCAGCTCACAAGTAACATTTAGATTCCTATAATTTGTGAGTATATAAGTAGGGACACAAGAATATACTCTCATGTTCTTGTAAAGCATTTTAGATGAATCAAAACGTGTGCACTCACAAATATCATGAGTGCGCAATAATTACGAAGCAAAGCAAAGTAGGTTGATCGACTTGTTTCTGACAAAGCATCGTGTGTGTCAAATTCCTGACCCTAGGGAAAAAAGAGACCGCGTGGTTTCTGGGGAAAGGTTGCCTTGCTTTTATCTTGATGTCCAAATTTCTAAGTATCTTCTCAACATAATGAGCCTCAAAAACTACAATCCAATCAACATAACGCATTGGTTTAAGACACAAAATGACATCACCAACACTCATGTCCATCTTAAACTTACCGCATAAAAACAACTTAGTTTCATTGGTAATCATCATGTGTGAACCAAATAGTATATATCGTCAAGACAATATACTCATCGCCATTCACCTTAAAATAGGCACACTTATCAAATTCATGAAATCTAAAATGACAATGCCACATGCCAAAATAATTGTCAAATTTTTCAGCACACTACCTTGATGATAACTTTAATCAATAAAGGACTTTAACAAGATTGCAAACTTTTCACTCATTGACGGTGCCACAAGCCCATCAGGTAATCCATATATATCCTATCTTCAAGATTGCCATGAAGAGAGGTAATCATACATATGATGGCTAGAGAAGAATGTCTATGAATACCAATGTCACTCTGGACAAAGGGTAAGATATATAAAATAATTGTTAACTTCCTTTTGCCTACCGTCATTGCCAACTAATTTAGCTTTATACTTTTCCATCAATATTATCTGACCTAAGTTTTCCTTGAATATCCATTGGCAACACATGATGGAGCACCCTTTCGATAAATCAACCAATTCCCAAGTTCCAATAGTCACATTGAAATCCATCTCAAATATAATGGCTTCCTTCACTGGTTAAGCTTCAGATGAAGCCATAACTTCCTTGTAACTTATTGGATCACCTCGATCTGATAGACAATATGATCACTACATAAATCCTTGAAAATTCATTTTCCTTTACTCCTTTAAGGCTCAACCTCATCTGAAAGTTTGAAGGAGTCAAATGGGTTTCAACCTCCACACTTGCGACTTTTCCACTTGATCTGCCATTCCTCGTAGAACAAACATCCTCAAAAAAACGGAGCATCACAGAGTTCAATCGCATTCACGTCTATGCCAGATATTTCATATCTAATTACAAGAGCCTACATACATAAATACTTTTCAAATAGCCAAAAAGATAGCATCAACAATTTTAAGACCTAACTTATTTTTTCTTCACTGAAAAACTGGTGCATGTTTGGTCGAAGCTTACCCTAACAAGACAAGAGTAATGAGATGGAAGAAGTGAAGGAAAAGGTCAAAAGGGGGTGTGGAACAAGGGGATATGAGTGAAGGTCAAGGAGATGGGAGCACAAACAAAGCAAGGGTTAGAGATGGGTGCGAGTGCCGGAGTCTATGTAGGATTTGCACAAGCGAAAGAAAGTGAAGATGGGGAGAAGAGGCAGGTCAGTGTAAGATATCGGAAGAGCACCAAAAGAATTCATGTAGTATTTCGACGGGGAAAAATGCGCAGATCAGTTTTTAATCTGGACAGTGGACACTACATCTGGAGACTGTATGCAAGTTGCTGAAATATCCTAAAACAACAGGAGATGAATAGCCATAATCCAAACCAGAGGGCTCTTCATACTTAATTTTTTCCTAGTTAAGGGGGGAGAGCAGAACCTGATTTCAGAAGAGATGAAGAGAAGTTTAAGAGGTTGGCAATCCCAGAGGAGCATCTCAAATCCCTACAAAAGGAATTCAAATCATCTGCATAAGGCTGGTTACTGTTTTAGTAGAATGTTCAGATTCCACAATTTAAAAATCAATGTCTAACAGTACTTTAAATAGGGATGGCGTAAAAATGAAAATGCATGCCATCACCAGAAATACTTGTCGTTTCCATCTTCGTCCTGGGCAGGAAAATTTTCCTCAAAATAATGCCTCTGTACAAGATCATCTTCACCCTGCACAACGCACCATGTAATCTAGAATGCCAGAAAACTAGATGCCTCGTTTCATACGACGGTTATTGACGTAGGATGTTATCTTTAAAGGAACCTCGTTTATCCGAGACCAGACTGACAGTCAGTTTGCAAAGATAAGTGGTTTTACTGAGGTAACCAGAGATGTACTTTGCATAGGTTTAAGCAACAATTTCTGAGAGCTAATATCATATAGGTATGAGGTGGAACCAGACCACAAATCTAATAGTCACCCATTCTCTGATTCCGAAAAATGCTTTGTATTCGAGTTTTTGTCAGCATTCTAAATGAGAAGATCTCACGAAATAAGGAGATAGATGTAAAAAGGTAATTCCAGATGAACTAATATAACCAGGAAACCAACTGAAAGCATCAAACTACTATATGTTCCAGATAAGCAGTATGAACTGCGAAGAAAGCCTTCCATTCCAGATCCTGAAGGGCAGGTGGCAGTTGGAGAATCAAGAGAGTGTAAGCACAAAACATTGATATAAAACACATGAGGGTACCCGACGGGACTCTGAGTTGAAAGAAAGAGAGATCCTGTAGCACATACTCGCACAACCACTAGCCCATGGCATACTTCTGGGTCCAGCTCCTTGCAGTGGTTTCATACTTGGATAGATCGGTCTTGTACATGTGTGCTATCTCCGGAACCAACGGGTCGTCGGGATTTGGATCGGTCAAGAGCGAACAAATTGAGAGTAGCACCTGTAAGGGAGATGGACATCTGTCTTGTTAAAAAGGAAATGTTTTAAAACTGCTAAATGCTTTAATGATCATGCAAAATTAAACAAAATGGTGAAGCCTTCTCCCACTTTAAGTAGGGCTGGATACATGTATTCTTGCTCAAATCCATGTTACTCAAAAAATTCTGGTCTTGAGCAGGAAATGTACCAACAAACAGAATATGAAAATAAGTGATTTTGTATCTTTCTTGTGAATAGTTATCTGTTGGTTCTCGATTGCGTAAAATGCGACACTGACCTTGGAAATAGTTAATGCAGGGCTCCACTGCTCCTTCAGAATGTCGAGGCAAATGCTACCGTTGCTGTTAATGTTTGGATGAAACACCTTTGTCCTAAAAGCAACCTGCAAAAAGGTGAATAACCATCAGCTTTTTGATTAAGAGATTAATTCATGCACTTTTTGTGTTGTTAAGCATGCTCGTGTAAATCCTCGAAGTGGATATGACACGTTATTCATTGATTTGTGAAATTGAAAACAATTCGTGTACACCTAGATTAACGAAAAACAAAGAACATATTACAAACAGTGGAAAAATGTGAGAAACCCTCGTGTTCGGGGATAGGCCACAGTCCCAGGGAGGATCAGATCCTAGATCGGAGGAGTTCAGATCCCTTGGTGCGATTCAGCTGTATGTTATAGATGCTTTGAATTGAGGGTATACATGAAGAAATGTCTTCAGCGTCTCGCCTCAATTGTATTTTCCTGTATACAAAGATGTTTGGGCTTCAGCAACTTGCCATTGTAACGTCCTTGCCCAAGTTCCGCTCAGACCAAACCCCATTGCAAGGGACTTGGGAGAGGCTGATGCAGCGCGAAATTCAGAATTTGGGCAAAACTAGTGTTTGCTGTCCGTTGATTATGTCCCATTAGAGTCATCAATTAAAATTAGGATTGGTCTTCTTTATTTCCGTCCTATGAGTATTTGCATTTTGTATTTATTAGAATAAATGAGATCCCATGTGATCTCTAATTAGTAAGTAGGTTGAATAAATTACAGAGTCAAATTTTGAACTTTGTTAAAGTAAATTTTTTTACAATTCCACCACTTCCTATATAATGGGGATAGTAGCCATTGCTTAAAGACCAAGTTATAGAAAAATTGGAGTTTTCGTTTTTCCCTGTTCTATCCTATTATCCTATTCTATCCTTTTCTGGTTCTCCTTTCCATGCATCTCCGTGTTTCTTCTCCAAAAATCATGCGCAACAGGCACATCTTATTCATCTCATCCTCTCGAAATTTTTCTGCTACCTAAATCCCTATATGCATCAATTAGTATCAAAGCACGGCGTAGAGATTGTTCTCAAGATCTACCTATCCTTCAAGGCATTCAATAAAACTGAGATCAAGGTAGTTTCATTTACAGAGTAACAAAGCATACGTGAAGGCTGAAGAATTAACTATTGATATACTTAACAATAAAGAATATGATAGCCCAACAGCAATCAGAGGAAGTTCCTCGTACATCGGGCAACACAGATTTGGAAGAACATGCAATGAAACACTTGAAAACAAAAAGGAAGACTACAAGAGAAAACAATGCTATAGACTCCTTGTTGCCACTGTCAAATCATGAGGTGTTATTTCCATCAATCCACCCTATGGCTACATGAGGATGGGGCCTGCAAATATGGCTCATCCCAATCGAAGGTCGTTGCCAGCACCTACGCAAGTCATAATGCCAACAGCCGACCCCATCCACACGTCATTGTCAGAGCTTAACCAAAACCACCACCTCCGTCTTTGGGTGGAAAAGAAGGTCAAAGTCGACATAGATCGCTGCCAATAGGCCCCCACCATCGTGGATGCTCAAGATTCCGACCATTATACCATGACAATGACATCACCATCAAGCGGAACTTGGGCTGATGCCAGTGGAGAAACCCACAACCAAGCCCCATCATCATCAAACGAATCCCCAATGGATGCACCAAGAGCTTGAATCTGAGCAACAATCATCATGCCTTCCTCAACATGCAACACCACGTGTGGTGTGACCATTTAACACCTCGGGAGCTATCTGGCTCACCGTGATTCCCACCGAAATCATCCTCATCCCTTAAGTACCATCGCCACCGGCAGTCTTTCTTTTAGGGTCGTCGTCCATCGATTTCAATCTGCAAGATTCTCCCACTCGCCAAAGCAACAACGCCACTATTGGAATAGAGAAACACTTTAGGGTTTCTATTTCTCTCTTACCTTCAAGAGAAACCATATTCCCTAAGAAAAGCTCTAGGGGATATCATGGGAAAAGTTTAATCCAAACTACTTTACTGAAAGGTTAAAGTTGGGAATAGCATGTTGAAGAGGGTATACTTAATTGAAGGGATAGATAATTTGCTACCCATAGCCCATGAGCAAAAAAATTACAAGAAAGCTCAAAAAAGTGGGCAACATTTTCCAATTAGGATTAAAGGTGTTGGCATCCTTATAGAAGAATCAGCCCTCGCCATAATTTTCCAGCTCTCATGTTCCATGGCTCCTCCGAACTCCATAGCACATATATCCTCTAGTGAAGATGTCATGTCAGTTCTTTAATCATGGCACGGTCCTATCTAAATTAGGGACAATTTTAGAAGAGCACAACGACGACCTGATCCATGCCTTACATTCTTCAAACATAGGTTCAGATGCACTAAGATCAAGCATCCATGCACAGAATTTAACTTTACCTAAATAAATCCCATTCCAACCAATGCAAATACTAACTCCCATTAATTTAACTTTACCTAAATAAATCCAAACTTGTACCCAATCAGCTTATTCAAATTACAAATATACATTGCATTACACTTCACAAGAATGAAAAGATAAAGTAAGACCCCCTTCTAGAATCAAGAGAAAACGAGACCTAAAAGCCAGTTGCATTAATGTACAAATGAAACACCTTGTATAACAGCCAACATTATAACCTTCTTCCCGTAATATATTGTGTTGGAGTATTTGTTATATGTGTCACATGTATGGGAGATGGCTAAATGGATCTCTCTAGGATCCATTTACCCCATCCAATCTTTAGTCCCGCATCTACCAGTTTGGAGATGTGGAGACTCCGTAGGTGCTATATATAGAGCCCCACACCCCTATAGTCAGATGAGAAAAAGGAATTCAATATCCGCCCCTTTGAGGGCTTCTTCCGTGGTTTCATCACACTCCCTGGGGAGTAGGGTTCCACGTAAAAATTATTGTGTTCTTCAATTTCTTTATCTTTATTTCTGATTCCGCTTCCGTTTCCTATTATTCTAACATGGTATTGAAGCATGTCGATTCTCGAGGATTTTTTTCCTTTTTAGTTCTTGTTCGAGATTCGAGATTTGTTTTAGGGTTTAATTTGAAACCCAGATTCTTCAACATTATCAACATGTCGATTAATTGTTCGCTCGTAAAGATTGATGTTTTGAAGATCTTATCAAGAAGTTCTAGCCTAATCAAGATCTCCAGGCCACAAATGGTCATAGAAGGCACGTGGCATCTTCCAAGGTTTCCAAACCAGATCACGCGGCTGCTGCAGCCTTTCGAGCTCCATCTAAAGACCAAGCGCGCAGGCGACGCGCAAGTGTCCAAGAACGATGCCCCTCTTCGCTCTCGCGCATCTGGACCCCAGCCCTAGCCCTAGCGGTAGGACGCATACTCCGATCTCCAGCGACAATCCCAGCATGGTGGCGCGCACCCAAGCGCCTGAAGGCCCAGGCGCAGCCCCAACGCGCCACCCTCCAGCCCCTTTTATAGTCCAGGCGATCGCGAGCAGCATCGCCTTCCTTGCAATCCATGTCTGAAGAGGCGGCACACACCCAATTGGCCAAGGTGGTGTGACCTAGCTGCACCTCTCCCGCAGCTGCAAGCGATGCGGCACTCCCCGCATCTCCAGGCCGATCCAGACCGGCCCCAGTCGTGGCTCCACGTGCAGGAGGCGCGTAATGCTCTCGAGAACTCTTGTTCGAAGAAGTCCCTCCTCCGCGCAGAACGGCGCCGCTCGCGCGAGAAAATCCAGGCCTTATCCAGGATGTGTCTCCACCCCACCAGCGGCGGCGGCGTCATCTTGATGCTCTGATCGAGGGGAGGCGGCAACCCTAGCTGGAAGCCCCATCGCAGCAACGGGCGAAGAGAAGGGTTCCCTTGGGAACCCTAATAAAGCCCATGTCCATATAAAAAGAAAAAAAGATTTTTTTATAAACTCAAATGTTGGTTTTTTAGCCCAAATGTGGGCTGCAGAAAATAAAAAAGGGGAGAGGGGGAAGGAGAAAGAAAGAAAGAAAAAGGGGGCATTCAAAAAAATTGTGAAAGGGAGAGATGGGTCGAGAGCCTAAAAAATCTTTTGAGGAAAAAAAGGAGCGCGTACAAGAAAAAGCTATACGCAAAATATTTGCAAAAGAAAGAAAGAAATGAATGAATAGCAAAAAAATGATGGAAAGGCTTATTAAAAAAATATTGGGACGGCTATTAAAAAAATGGAATAGCCGAGAAGAGAATTTTCAAGAAAAGACGAAAATGTGACGGTTTATTTTGTTTTGTACTCCCATTTTATTGTCTTCTCCCAACATAGTCGATGTCATGTATTCCGACTAGTATGGGAGAAAGGGGGAGTATTATGTAGAGTCACAGGTCTGTTACAGATTCATATGTGATATCCCAGACAAATTAGTGTTTCAGACTCTACAATTATGTAGATGAAGATTCTACATGCACAGTTTCAGACTCGACGTTCAGATTCCGAGTCCACAGTTTGATGCGCAGGTTCAGACTCGATGTTAGTTGGCTCCGAGTCTTCAGTTCAGACACGCACATGTATGCAGTCTTTTCATATGAGCACGTGTTTGCCATCTTTTGTAGTGGTTCCCATCTTTTCTTGTTTTGTCGGCTAGAGATTTCATGTGAGCCATAGGGGCTCTAGAGTATAGGACCATTCCCTATGCCATGTGGGCCAGGGTTTTCATGTGGTAGCATAGGTACTCCAGAATAGAGTATCATTCTCTGTGCCAGATGGGAGAGACTCAGTTCTCCGACGAGGAAATTATTTCAGACTCCATTCTCCAGCGACTTTGGACTCCGACGAGGATTGCACTCCACGGCCTTTCAGTTCGGCCCTTTTTAGAGATATAGCAGTTCTCCACATGTTGTGGCGGGCCAGAGTACTCTGACGAGGAGACTCATTTCCAATTGCAGTGACTCTGACAGACGGAGTTCATAGCACATGCTCTCCAACGAGGAGATTCAGTTGACTTACACTACAGCCTGTTCGTCCTCCTTACATGCACGACATGAGAAACAACGTCTTCGACAGTAGCTGACAATTGTATGCGTTGAGTTGATATTGTCTGTAGTGTCATGTAGCGTGAGTTGAATTCCTTTATGTTTGTCCAAGTTGAGCATTGCATGCTCCAGCTTGAGGGGGAGTGTTGGAGTATTTGTTATATGCATCACATGTATGGAAGATAGGTAAATGGATCTCTCCAGGATCCATTTATCCCATCTAGTCTTTAGTCCCACATCTACCAGTTTGGAGATGTAGAGACTCCGTGGGTGCTATATATAGAACCCCACACCCCTGTAGTCAGATGAGAAAAAGGAATGCAATATCTGTCCCTTTAAGGACTTCTCCCGTGATTTCATCCCGCTCTCTAGGGAGTAGGATTTCACGTAAAAATTCTTGTATTCTTCAAATTTTTATCTTTATTTCCGATTCTGCTTCCGCTTCCTATTTTTCTAACCTATTGAAAACAAAAGCTGTGGTCGATCTCGTACCCTTTGTTCCAGCAATATGTACAGCCTACATTAGCATATAACTAAATGAGAACAAAAGGTCGTATTCCGACAAAAAGAGCATGTAATCAAGTATACTATACTGAATAAGAATCTGAACAATTCCAAAATCGCATCTTTTCACCATAAAAATCACGTAACAACAAGTCTATCGGAAAGCCGATTGCAATCACGAGACATAAATAAAAAAAACGACATTTTTCACCTTGAATCGGAGATGGGGATCGGCGAGTCGGCGGAGGAGGCGGCTCCGCGCTCTTAGGGACGCCGATCCTCTCGTAGTTTTTTAGGCTCTCCGTGTACTCCACGAGCTCCCCGATCTCCACGTCCACGTTCGAGCACATCCGCCGGAAATCTAATCTCCCCATTCCTCGCGCGGCGGAGAGTAACGGGAAGGGGAAGGGGAATGGAATCGCCCTCATCTGCCTTCAGCTCTCACCGCCGATTATCTTTCCTTCTCGGATGAAAAAAAACCCGCGGGAAAACCCAGGTGAACATTCCCCTGTGGGACAATTACATAATGCCCATAAAATATTCTCCAATTACAACTCAACTCATGTGGTATACCTTATTACACCATAATCCCTAAGGGTGTGTTTGATTACCGGGTTACCCAAGGATAAACTGGTGGGGGTAACCCGTTTTTGTGTTTTGGTATTTAGATAGAGGATTTTGGGTTGAGAGGGTTTGTTGTGATTAGACCTGGCCATTGGGTCGGGGGCCCACCCGCCCAGCCCGCCCAGCCCGTTTATGGGCCGGGCTTGGGCAAGCGATTTTGGAAATGGGCCGGCCCGGCCCGCTCTTTGGCCCGCCCGTCAATTGGGCGGGCCGTGGGCACGTGTCATAAAATCCGTCCCGGCCCGGCCCGGCCCGCACAAATAAAAATATATGTTTAAAAATTATATTCTAGATACATTTAATATAATATACTTCCAATTTTTTGTTTTACATTATCAATATTACTTCTTATTTTATACTTTACATGCAAAGTAACACATATTATGGTTACTTGGATTTAGAAAGATTAGATGATGCTAAAAAACTTAATTATCTTCATAAATTTAATTAAAAAATTAATTTAAAAATATTTTTCATTCGGTCCATGGGCTGGCCCGGCCCGACCCGGTCCAGACCTGGGCCGGGCTTGGGCCTTGAAGTATGGCCCGTGGACCGGGCCGGACCGGGCCTTGGACAAGGGGTTTTGAAACCTCGGCCCGGTCGGCCCGGCCCATGGCCCGGCCCAGCCCGAACTTTGGCCAGGTCTAGTTGTGATGTAATTGTATTGAAGTTTGGAAAAGCGGGTAGTTATTGTGATGTGATTGTATTGAAGTTTGGAAAAGTGAGTAGAAGTTGAGTAGTTTATAATTTTGCAATTTTTACACCCATAATCTTGAGTAATTTCGAAATAACATTCATAACCCTGCATAATCATGGATTACATGAGAAACCCTGAATAGTCAGTCCATCTCACACCTATAACCCTCTGTTAATTTAATATGTTAACTCAATCATATATATGAGTTAATCTAACTCATCCTCAATCCAACGGTTTGGAAATAAACAAAAATTATCCCTCTCCCTTTACCCTCCCCCTCACCCTCCATCCACCTCAACCTCCCCCCTCCGGCCTCCTCCCCTTCCCCCATCGTCGACCGATCATCTCCCTGTCAACCTCTCCCTTCCGACCTCGCACCTTAACTTGCAGGGACGACACGATTCGAGCGGCGAGCCAGAGGTGGTTGGCGGCAGGCTTCGATAGGGATACGAGAGGAGGAGGCGGTCGGGTGGGTTTTGGGGGTTCCAAAGGATGAGCTCTGGGAACTCGGGCGCTCGAAGGTCGACGCAGGCGGGGAGGGGCTCAAAGTCTAGTTAGAATGAATCGCAAATTCCAGTTCAAATCGAACTTTCGCTGGTCAAAGATATGGGGGCCCTAGAAAAGTCCTACCCTCCTACTATTGATAATTAAAAGAATGAGAAAGGCTTTTCCAGGTTAGACCTCTCCAGCTCAGCTGGGCTAAGGGGACCTGGATTCTCCCGTGATCGGCACCTCCGAGGAGTGATTGCCAGGCTTGATCAGCAATCAGAGGAAAGAAGTCTATCTCCACCATCTTTGCTTCTGTGCCTCTGGGCACGTCGAGGCTAGACGATACCTTGACCATGGGAACTGCCCATTTGCGTCGATCCGGATCTGAGAAGCTGAAGCAGAACTGAGGGACGAGGAGAAGGTGCGAGGAAGCAAAGTTAGCGGGAAGGCTAAGAGAGAGAAGGGATGCGACTGAGAAGCTAAGCTCTCTTCCCCTGGGAAGTGTGTAGATGTCGACTTATATACTAGTTGGAAGACGAGGGGATGGGTGAAGGGAAGAATCCAGCTCAGTGGCAGCTTACCTAGTGCTACGAGAGCATGCTTGATCTGTCTAATACAAAGGTCGATCCCCGTGCACAGGGGAGGCATTTGCCTTGAAGAAAGAAGTTACCTGACCTCCGCCGTAAACAAGAACTAGGTAAATGCCAAGCTGGACAAATTCGGGGCCACTATTTGTCATTGCCAGTCCGGAACAAGAGTTGCCAAAGATGCAACTATCTTGACTGGCTATGTGCTCTTGTTCCTGGACTGGCATGACAATAGTGGCCGCATTTGTCCAGCTTGGCATTTACCTAGTTCTTGTTTACGGGGAGGTCAGGTAACTTCTTTCTTCAAGGCAAATGCTCCCATGTGCACGGGGATCGACCTTCTTTTTCTCGTTGGCTTGATTTTCCACTCAGATTCTTTTTGAACTTGTATTTAATGGGCTTGATTTGTCTCAGATAGCACCTGCTCTGGTCGAGATTTCGTGATTTCGAAATATCTCGAAGCGTCAAAAAAAGCAGGATGATGTCAGTCTGATTTCATATTCGAATAAACCCTGTAGTACAAGAATGGTTGTCCTGACGGGCTAGCTATCTTCTTGTCCGGACCAACTAGCGGGAGGCACCCACCACTAGTTGAACCTTCTTTTCATTTGTATGCCTGTGATGTTGGAACCTGAGAACCTCGGGGCAGGGTTGTCTCCCGCGCCTTTTCAAGGCCGTAATCATTCTTTTGCTTCTTCTTGCAGTGTATTCCCTTTGGCTATATAATCATGTGGTTTCTGGAAATTGCAAACCCAATTTCCTCCATCAATTCTCCAATATAAATTGCAAAGAAGTAGTCATATTTATACGTGAGGGTATGTTCCTTATACCCTTCTCATTTAGGAAGAACTCTAAAATGGGGCGGTTGGAGGGGGGCTATTTCTCTACTGAGAAAGCTTTCAGAAATCGATATTTGATGCGAAGGTTAGACGACTTAGCCGAGCATGGGAGAAGCACCACCCAAGCCAGAGGCAGTTATAAATGCTATAACAAAACATCGTCAGAATATCTCTTGAGAAATCTCTGAAGATAGAATCAGATCTCAACAAGAAAATCGATGTTTTACTATCAATCACAAGAACCTTGGATCAAGCCCATAGGTTTGTTTTTTTTCTGGAAACCGCGCTCCACTATCGTGATTAGGAGGATGCTTGACTTATACCAAATACTAAAAGGTCCACCCACCACCAACCGAGGTTCTTCTTCACTTTTTCTCATTAATTAATGAGCGGAACTTGGCATTATCACTCAGGCACTGGGATACCAGAGAGATTCTTTTGTATTGAAATCCGAATAAAATATATTACACCTAAGGCATAAGCATCGCTTGCCGGTGCAAAACTCAGCCTTCAAAAGCGAACCTGGTGGAAGGTGGGGTACTGCTGACCATCAGCAAGGGTACGAGCCGAACTCCTTGTTCATGAGGACTATACGAGGGGAGGGACGAACTGTGTTCAAGGCCGTATAGATATAGGGTTGCTAAGAAAGCCATGCCACAGGGGTCTTCGAGATAGATAGGTAGAGGGATTCCCAGATGCTGCGAGAGAGTTTGCGAGGCTAAGAACAGATCCCGCAAGACACCCGACAGAGAACTCTCGCTTTCTCATGCTATTGGGTCGTTGATGTTGAAAGCTCGGGAAGGAGCGTTGCGCGGTGGGGCAGAAATCTTGGGAAGGAGCGTTGCGCGGAAGGGGGGTGCAGTCACGCGGGGGTCACTGCTCAGCAGGGGAGGGGGGAGGGGGTCATTGCTCGGGAGGGAGGGAGGGGTCGACAGGTCTTCGAAGCAGGGCTGCGGGAGGAGGGCTGAAAGTCGGTCGCGCAGGGGGCTTCGAGCAGTGAAGGAGAAGCTCGGCGGCAGCGAGAGGGAGGGGACCTTCGAGAGGGGTGGTCGCTGCCCGGGAGGGGGGGTCGCTGCTCGGCGGCGGACTTCGAGCTCTGCTCAGGGGAGGGGGCTTCGAGCAGTGAAGGAGAATCTCGACGGCGGCGAGCTTGGAGCTGCTAGGGGACGGGGCATGGTTTGCAAATAGGAATAAGTTTTAGGGGCAGTTATGTCTTTTTCGATGGAAACCGTCACATACAACGGATATCCCAAACAGAATATAACACGAGGTTATGCCATGTAAGAGTTAAGCATTAACCGCGATTATGCAGGGTTATGAATGTTATTGCGAGTTACTCAGGGTCATGGATGTAAAAGGCCCTATAATTTTTAGATGATATGATTGTATAATATATTGTTTTTTGATGGAATAGATGAAAGAGAAATGATTTATTTAATATATAAAAAAGAGAGTGAGAGTAGACCCCACAAGTGAGAGAAAAAGGAGGTTTTTGGGGTAAACATCCGATCATGTTTGTTACATTCTGAAGATGGGGCCTCTGATTGAAATTCGACGCATATATGGACCCTCTTTTGTAAGTTACCATTTTTTAAACAAACCAACACACTCATCAAACATTCATTTCCATTCGATCCCCCAAAACCCCATTATAACATAGAAATCCCTCGATGTTCTACACAACAATCAACAACATGATCAAATTTAGCAGACGGCAACACAAATCAATCAAACACATTCGCAAGAAAAGAATCATCCATAGGCAGCACTGAAGTAGCTCCCAACAACACCCTCACAGAGGATCTCCAGGACCCTAGCGTTGGATTGCGGCACGCACCGCGGCACCTTGAACTGGCTCACCGCCGCGCCTCGCCGCAGGTAGTGCTCCATGATCCCGTGGAATGTCCCCTTCCTCACCACCCGCAGCTCCAGCGCCGCGATCGTCCCAACCTTCCTCGAGCTCATGTATCCCGCGTCGAGGAACGAGCGGTCGAGACGGTCCACGCATGCTGCAAGGACATCGTCACGCGCCTCACCGCTCAGCTCCCAGAAGATCACGTAGTGGCCGGGGTCGGTGGAGTTGTCCACGCAGCTCGTGAAGTCGACGACCTCGAGCCCCTCATCGGCAAGGATCTCCGCGGCCTCTCCTACTGCGAGCTGGAGGTCCTTCTCGGTGTTCTTGTCGATGTTGAGCGTGAGGATGAGGTTTCTCCGGCGCACGAATTGCAGCTCCGGCGTCGCATTGTGGAAGCCGGCAATGCGCACGATGTCGCCGAGCCGGTACCGGTATAGCCCTGCAGGAAGAACGGGCGGTGTACATAGAATTGCTTGCATGATTTGCATGGCTACACATTTGATTTCATGATTTAAACTATACATCTAAAACCCATATATCAAACAATTTTTTGTTTAAAATCCGTAATTATATCGTCTCCTTGTTAAATATATGTAACGATGCTATTTTTATCTTAAAAAGTAGGCGTTATTATATTCTATTTCTCATTAAATTTAGCATAAGATATATTTAACAAGGGACTATATAACAACAGATTTAAAAAATATCACGTAGACTTGTTTTGTTGTAGCAGTACCTGCGAAGTTGGTCATCACCACCTCGTAGATCCTCCCAGCCTCCACCTCGCCGAGCTCCACGGGCTCCTCCTCAACGTACTCCGTCGCGCCCCCCTGGTCCACCTCCCTCAGCGGTATGAACTCGAAGAACCCGATGTCCGGCAGCACAGCAAAGGTCGCCATCTCCGGCGGCAGCCTGGGATTGACGTTTGCCCCGATCCACCCCTCCGACGACCCGTACTCCGTCGCTAGGAGCGGCAGATCCCCCGCATAGTGCCTCAGCTTCTTCAGGTATGGCTCCATGGATCCGGTCATGATCCCCGTCACGTACTTGGCATTGGGCCACAACGTTGGTATCAATCTACTCCAATTGTTCATGGACAGCTCCCTGCATTGGGCTTCGATGGACCCTGCAAGATCAGAGTTCGGGTGGGGGAGGAGGTGGGAGAGTGCGTCGCGCATGGAAGGGATGGTGATCTTCGGGGAGAGCGAGCCGTTGCGGATGTCGGCGCAGAGATCGGGCCACAGGAGCTCGAAGGAGCGGAAGGCGTGGACGAGGCCGTGCGCGAAGGTGGATGAGATGAACTGGACGTCCGGGGAGGAGAGGAGGCCGCAGAGGAGGTGGCAGTAGAGGGACTGGTGGAAGTCCGGCGAGAAGAGCACCTCGTCGGGGCTGCAGCTCTGCGAGAGGGTGGCGCGCATCGTCTGCTTGAACTGCTGGCTGCGGTAGACGTTCGTCGTGGCCGTCGTCGCCACGAGGCCGCCCCGGGTGACCGTCTGCCGGCTGCCGTAGATGAACTGGAGGGCCTTGCCCTCCTGGATAGGAAACTCCCTGCAACATATAAAAACAAATATTTTTCATTACAAAATTAATCACCAGCATATATTGTAAACTTATCAATTGTTAAAGCAACGATATCAGCAGTGTAGCAAAAAAATATGAGAATCGTTGCAACTTTTAAGAAATTAATATAAGTTTACTATAAGTAATATTTGTTGGAAATTTAATATCGGAATACATAGAAAGGAATCGCCAAAATTATTCGTTAGCTCTATGTTGGAGCAGACTGTAGTGTATGTTTAAGGGATCCGCATTTATACAATTTAAATCTAACGGTTATTTTGAGGCATCATTTATATCACCGGTTGTTCAATATATAATGATGAATATTGTATAATAATCAGAAGGTAATTAAACAAATAAATATCAAGAAAAATCACAAAAAAAACAACATGGCTATGGAATATTTCCGATTTGGAAGAAAGTTGAGATTTTTTATTCCATTACTTAAAAATTAGGATCAATTGAAAAAAATCCAAATATATCTTGATTCTCAAATAAGGACCGCATTTTTAAAGGCTCGAACTTTCAATTTTAAAGGTTTAACGTCAGCCTAACTAGTGGGAAACCCGTGCGCTGCACGGGTGGAACGAATTGGTATCATGACGTATGACGAATTAAGGAGTTACAACATGTACTGTTATGGGTAAAATTGAAAGTTCAATGGTTGTTCCAAACTTCCAATTCTTGACAACATATTCAAAGTCTCGAACCATACTCAGCATTTTACGCATTTGCATTTTTGATGAAAGTT
This sequence comes from Ottelia alismoides, assembly GCA_037367405.1. Taxonomy (NCBI): domain Eukaryota; kingdom Viridiplantae; phylum Streptophyta; class Magnoliopsida; order Alismatales; family Hydrocharitaceae; genus Ottelia; species Ottelia alismoides. The sequence continues at coordinate 777,549 of JAZKJV010000093.1, read as the reverse complement.
CCGAATGTACATATTCATGTGGGAAAAGTTAAGAATAAGACTTCGTTTCTAGCTGGTGAAAAAACATATCTGCAACGAAACTATCGCTTTAAGATTCACCCATCATGTAATAAATGGAGTTAATGGCATTGGAGGCAATGTCCCAACTTACAATCGTGGACGACTCTCAACCAAGTTTATGACAACAAACCCAAACTTCGCAACAACCAGTACAAGTTAATCACAAAGCTGATGATGTTTTAGGGAAACACTTAATGCAATTGGTTGAAATGTAAAAGCTTGAGGCCATACCTCCTATGTCCAGTTGGTTGTTAATGTCAACACTATCAAGATGATAGTTGTGGGAAGCATCCACATATTTGTCCCTTCGAGATTTAAGCAAGACGTCAGAATTTATAATCCGGTATCTTAAAAAAATCATGTCTATACATCAAACTTCAATACGAAACCAAATACCGTACCAATTGGCAGATCAATGAAGTAAGAACACCCTATGTCGATACATTCTACCAAGGCTTGCCATCCTGTTCTCACTGCAACCACTACAATATCACTAAACTATAGCTCAATCACCCTATGCAAATAAGCCTCATCAATTCAATCGATTTCCTAGGATATACCCACCTAAAATATTGCCCAGGATGTTATTGAGGACAATGGTATATGTAAGTAGACATCCCAACTTGGATGTTTCATGGATTACTACAGCTTTGGTCCATTAATAACCTCGGTATATGTGTTCTTCCAAGTAAAACTGCTACCATGAAAGCCACTCCATAAGGTTAGATTTTCAAAATAAAAATCGTAAAAAAAATAAAAAAAATATTTACATCAACCCTACTGTAAAAACATTACAACAGATGATCCTATCTCGGTAAACATATATAGCTTGTCTAATTTGAGCATGCACATGACTCAGCAGATGAGACCATATATTTAATGGTGTGCTATAGTATTAATCAAAATCACAGTGAGTGATGTTGGTTATAGTATGAAGAAAACACATGCAGTATTGATTGTGTGCTCTGAAAATAGATACAACATAAAAAATATATGCATTAAGATGTTTATATTGAAATGTGTTCCACGTAACACAAGGGAGTTGTTTTTCCAAAGTGGTTTAAAATATACCAAGATAACATGATGGTACCTCCAAATTGGTAGGTGCATCTAAATTATGTTCGTCATAGGTCTACCCTTGATTGCTTTGAATGTTCGAAGGGTAAACTCGGAGAACCTTTTAAATCGTGCATTTATCACCTAGAAAATGTTTATCACCTCAAGAATCTCTTTCTCATGTGTTTTGATGGTTTGTATTTTATGCATTTCTTAGCCCACAATCAAGCACATCCCGAACAGTCCAGTGATCGATCTCTGGAAGGCATAGAATGTCAGGGTTTGACATGCCCTGGAAACTGGGTAGTTTAATCTTCAGGACAAAGAGAAGTAAAATATGTGTTTAAAATATCCAGTATTGTGAACTTGGAACAAAATTATATAGTGAACTTTCTGTTCAGACAAACTAATTGCATAAACTTCGAACATTCAAAGCAATCAAGGGTCTATCTATGACGAACATAATTTAGGATGCCCGCCGTCCAAACCCCTACCCGCGGCAACTGACCTGCACATGCATCCCCCCCACCCTGCGACCGACCAGTGAACCCCCCCCCCCCGCCCCTGCGACTGACCCGAACGTCCCCGCGCCACCCCTGCCACTGGGTCCTGCGATCGACCGCCCACCCGGCCCCTGCAACCGACCCCAGCCCCTCCGGGCCCTGCGACCGACCCACCCCCCACCCGACTGAACTGTGAAACCCCCCCCCCCCCCACCCGACAGTGAAGACCCCCCTCCCCCCCCGACAGCGAACCCCCCCCCCCCCCGGACCGACCAACTATATATGTATACCGGTATTATAGATAGTACATGTCTCGTATGGACATCTAGTGACGAATTCCCTCCTACCAACTTTGTTGTTTCTGACATTTTGATTATTGGTTTTCAAGATTGGAATGGAACTCTAATGGATGTAAATATGTATCAATTCTGGTCATGATCGAAATCTGATTGTTGCTTCCTCCTCCAGCATTATATCTGCAACTGAAAGCAATGGGTTTATGATTATACACACCACATCACAGACGTCATCGTTTCTGCACGCAACGGCTAAGTACTACATCCATCCATGGCGCCGCCATCAGAGCAAACCACGAACATGGAGAAACCCCAACCCTGCACAGATCGATCGGCCAGCAGCATCTCACTCTCTGGCGGCAAGCTCCTCGTCGTCGGCATCGCCATGCTCTCTGATGTCCCGGCAAACGTCACTTTTCGCCAGCTTCACGTCATCCTCCTCTAACGCCCCATCCCATCTCCTCCACCGAGTCGCATCCCGCGCGCACAACGGAGGCTTCCTCAGCTTCTCGAGATGGCGGTCTCCGACAGGCACATCCTTCCTGTCGGCAGATTCGTCAGGAGATCGTTTCTGAGCGTCTTCCGGTTCAAGACGTGGTGGAGCACCATGTGGATCGGGAACTCCGACTCCGACCTCCAGATGGAGACCCAGTGGCTCCTCCTGGACGTACCGGAAATCGAGCGGTATCTCCTCGTGCTTCCAATTATTGAGGGAGCTTCCGATCGGCACTAGTTGGTCGATGGAGCCCGTCGGAAACAAGACGTGAAGCCACCCCCCCCCAACCCGGGCCCCTGCAACCGACGTGAAGCCCCCTCCCGCGCGAGACCCGATCGACATACCAGCAAAACCCACCCAATCATGTTGCTTCCCTCCACCGCTCCTCCGTACCCACCCGCCGCAGCCCTCCACCCATCACCGAGCTGCCATGATGGATGGGGGGTTGGCTTCAGATAAAAAGACATGATACTTATTTTTTATTTAGATTAAATTTCAGTCGTTAGATCGTTTATTGATTAGATTAACTCAATCATCTGGTTGAGTTAACATAGTAAAGTAACGGAAGGTTATAGGTGTAAGACGGTACACTTATTCAAGGTCCTGAACGTTGTACTACTCCATTGCCTCAACAGACATCAGAAAGTGATAAATACATGATCGAGATGAAAGTTCATCCATGTATACTTGCAGTTAGCTACATCAACAGCCTCCAATGCTAGCTCCTCCACCACATCTGCAAAGAGGCTGGAACCAGGATCTTGCGCACCTCTGTCTCCCAGTATATTCTTTGCAAACAAAGTGATACTAAAATCACCGCCCCAAAAACCAAGCCTCCTCGGGAAATTTACTTCTAATATCCCTCAGATCATCCCACAAGGATGTAATTTGACGAGGCCCCTGCAATGTCGTAAATCGATGTGACCATAAAGCAAGGATGCTCCCTCATGTGAACAAGAACCATCGTAACCGAATGAATCGGCACGACCTCATCAATTAAGATGAATAATTCACCATTCCACGCAACAAAGATCCTGCCAGAGCTGTCACTAGCAAGCACAGACCTGAACTCGTTGAGATGTGGTCCGAAAACAAAGTTCCATCTCATTGACTCCTACGATGCAATTTTGGTTTCCTATAAGCAGGCCACGTTCACCTCCATGTAGCCAACAGAGAGATGACTGTCAATCGCTTCTCTGGTTGGCACAGCCCCCGCACATTCCAAGATAAGATTTTCATTTGGAAACCATGGGTGAAACCCACGCCGCCATCACTCCTACTATCGGTGCAACCACCTTCGGCAAAACACCTAGTTTTGGAGCTCCCTTCTACCATATTTGGTTTGTACTGCTTGTGATCCTCCTTCTGACCTTGTGAGAAATTTTCCCCTGACTCTTTGTTGTCACTACTCAGTCCCTTCCACTCCCACGAGGTGAATCACCCACTGCTACTGCAGCCCCCCTCTCTGACAATGTTCGATTATCTATCGTCCAGTTAAGTTCATCATGCAATGATTCCCACTCGCATGCATCAATGCGGGAAAACTTTATTTGTTGCCCTTCCTGCTTATTTCTTGGTCAAAATTCTTCTCCTGTAGATGACCACAAATCTTTATCCATTGCTTGGCTCTTTCCCTTTCTGGTGGCGATGCTTTATTGTAGTTATGGTCCTTCACATGCATAGATTGTGGTCGTTCACGTGCATAGATTCATCCACGGACCTGACAAACATCGTCTTCTCATCACAACATACAAGAAAGTTGATAATTTGCTTCCACGTACATCTCATACACCCATCTCACATGAGGATCACCTCGTACCTCAGGCCACTTTATCTTCAAATATTTACCAATCTCCTCATTCTCTATGCAGCGATATCTGTTCATTATCTACTAATGGGTTGGGCTTTCACCCCCCTCCTACTATTGCAATCACATCAATCATGTGTTCCAAGATGTTCCTCTTGCCACATTTGTGGAAATACCCTCTCCAATGATCATCTTGGTAATTGCCATTCTAAGTTGCTCTTGCTTCAGCTCTTCGCTCAAAACATAGTGAGTCAGGTCAACCCTTCCAAGCAATGGATCGAGCTCTTTGCCACTTTGCTACTCTTAAATGGTGCCTCAGTTGCATCACTGATGTTGCCACTAACACTCCTCCCTTCGATGTTTACAGAGAATCTTACGCTCCCACCAATAGGTCCAAAACTATCAAGACCGGTGAATCCTCCTCTCTCATGATCAGTCTTCATGAGTCCTATATTGCCATTTTATACATATCCATTTCAACTGTGGTTTAAATGCCAGTTATGCATGAAAAATCGTCATTTGAATCAAAAGGCGTGGAGTTGAACTCTCTTTAAAACATGAAAATTGTTGAATTGTTCCTCTCTTATGCCACTCTCCTTCTCATCATGCCCCTCCAAACTATCCTTCACTTCATCCTGACCTCTCTCGAGCAAGCATGCATTTGGCCACGTTCTCTAAGCCATCAACATGTTGCTTCAATCCTGGTGATCCTACCTCCTCTAATATCTTCCAACAGATTTTACGTTGACACTTGGTTTATGTCCATAAAGAACAATCGTATGCTTTCGCCACATGTTTTCTTCAAATCCAACTTGCTCATTATCTGAACCAGAAGCCATGATCTTCACTTCAAAAGTGAATATAATTATGGGATGGATGAATCACTACACAATGTCAGCAAAAAACCAAATCAAATGTCAATGACAGTAGACATAATACTATGAAAATATAAATGGTGTCTTTGGACAGAGGGTTACCCCCATAGTTCCGAATTTCGTGAAATTTCAGCAAAATTTCGATTTCGACACTCTACCGAAACCAAAATCGAAATATCGATGCATACCCTTCCTTCATAAATCTAGGTCAATTTTGGCCGAAATTGGCGAAATTTCGAAATTGTTTCGTTTTTTCATCGTCTCGAAACGAAATCGAAATTGATATTTACCCCGGGGTAACCTGGAGGAGGTAACATGTTTTTGTGGTTTGGTGTTTTGATAGAGGGTTTGGGGTTGAGAGGGTTTATTGTGATGTGATTATATTGAAGTTTGAAAAAGTGAGTGGTTGTTGATGTAATTGTACTGAAGTTTGGAAAAGTAGAAGTTGAGTATTTTATAATTTTTAGTTGATAAGATGGTATAAATATATTATTTTATATAGAATGGATGAAAGAGAAATACATTATTTAATGTATTAAATAAGAGAGAGAGGAGGAGGCCCCACAGGAGAGAGAAATATGGGTTTGGGGGTCGCCCCCACCCCCCCCCAAAAGTGGGACCCGAATGGGTCCAAAAGGTTTACTGAGGCTACCCCCAAGGGGAGCCAGCTTGGCTACCCCACCCTTTTTTTCATTTTTAAGTTTTCTGGAAAATACCTGGAGGGATTGA